>JAVYIG010006163.1:0-123247 GCA_035222895.1 Strongylocentrotus droebachiensis
AATGTGACTTCTCCTCATTTACCGCAGGCCTCATGCGACAAGTCTCGGTCCTTTACAAAAATTATTGCGCGCATCACGCTACTGCCCCACGCACGCCACTCACCGATATAATAAATAAAAAAATGGTTAGACATTAAAATTCCCATCAAGTTTTCCCTGATGATTTTGTATAACTTACAATGTACATGTACCCAGAAAGAGAATGTTATGGCCAAATGATGTACATTTAGGGCTAGGTTTTAGTTCTACCCTTTTTCTCGCCCCCCCCCCCCCCCCAGTTAAAAAATTAGTCAGATGTTAACCCAATCTCAACAACTCAATTTTACAAATTTCTTTGGAGTACTAACATGAAACTCAAAATGATTTCATGATGTTCTGGAAGTAATGTTCATGCGCACCTTGGCTGCGCAGAGTCAGCTGGTTATGTATTCACTATGCACACCACCTCAAGTTGCTGGTGCTGTGCATAGCAAATACATGATCAGCTAGCCCTAAATAGCTCAGGTGCGGTTGAACTTACTGCGGAACATTCAAAACAATTCTGAATGATTAAGGCATATAGATAGTACCATAGATTAACCAACGCCATTTATTTTTCTATTAACACATTTTGCTGCCCTCTGCTGCCCAACTTTATGTAGCAAAGATATATAATTAGATAGAAAAATATAAACTCTGAGGAATATCTCCCTTTCTCTCTCATAAACATATGAAACACTCGATTTTAAAGCAAAAGAAGATATTTATTTGCATCTATTATTTCCCACTGGCATGCTTCAGTTTCTAAATGTGTTGTTGTGTTGTAATACACTATGGAAAATTTCCAGTTTTCAATTACCAATTTAAGCAATAACGAAGATTAAGAAATATTAACAAATGATATGGCATGATTATTGCTCAATGCCCTTCAATGAAATGTCCATTCCCCATATAGTATACCATAAATTTCTTTGAATACCTTTACCAACCAAGTTCTAATAAGGAGAAGGGGCATGATTAATAAGCGCTTAACCACTCTTTCAAGTGTTCGGCATAGATAAGTTATAAGAATTAAATAGTCTACCTTGAAACATAAGTACTTATAAATAGACAGAAAATAGACATCTTAATTGAACCCCCTACTAAGGTTTACCAAGAACATCAGCCCCTTGGCAAGTATGAATAAGCTACAGAGCAGCAGGAAACAATGTAAGGCACGATATTCATGCCTTCAACATGATTTACTTACTACAAAGCAAACTCCTATTCCCAAGCCCAGCCCAGAGCAGAGTTCCATGTAACCGTCACAAGTACATGTTCGGCGACATTCCATTCAAATATGTGTTTTTCAGTAGGATGTCGGCGAACTTGTACTTGTCATACTTTTGTGAGACTATGCCCTAATTTCCTAAACGAGAATTAATAAAAATATCAGCCATTCTAAGATTGCCGGATCTTTGTCTGACACTACAAGAATATTGAATGATTTCTCAATACCTTAAAACAGGTCATACTTTTAAATGTGCATGTATTTGGTGAAGAGATGCTACCAGTAAGATAATAATCTGGACACTCATTGCACGAGTTATAAGTAAACAAGGTGTCCAAATTCATGACAGGAAACTACATGTATCTGATAAATTTACTGAATACCTGAACTTTTTTTAACCAAATATATAAATACTGTTGAGCTAATGAGTAAATATAGGCTTACATATACATATTGCAATAGTAGGCTATAGCAGTTCATGTTGAAACTCTATGGCAGGATTCAACATTTACGATTCGTGTGAACAGCAGCTTTCAAATTACTGTCATTTGCACATCATCACACAAATACAAAAACATCACAACAAAATGAAAAACCAGTAGTCTGATTACAAAAATGGCTGTTATTGGCAATTTGGCATTTAGTTAGAACCCTGCATACCTTTTCTTGCGATTCATTTCATGAAAAAGGGAAATATTAAAAAGAAGTGTTTTTACAATGCAAGCCTGATTGAAAAACAAAAACAATGTCCAAGAAAGTTTTCATAAATTAACCTAGAGTACGTAGAGAGAAAAAAAAAAACCAGCGTAGCACTTGGGCTAGACAAGGAGTTATAAGGCTGAAATGGCACATTCATATTGTCAACCACCCACACACACACACACACCAGAAAGAGAACATAATACACAAACTCACTCAAACACAATCATAATGCAAGGGTTTGTTCCCACTAGATTAAGCTAGTTCACACAACTTAGTTTAACAGTGTGAACGCATTAACGTATGTTTATCGGTGTAATAATCCAACACAAATTTTCTTCAATGGTAATTTTAAGCATTGTTCTATAAGTAAAGTATTGATCACACTTTTTTATCTTACTTGATATGCCAATAGAAGGAAGAACATGAAAAATTAAACTAACTAGCACACAGAGATCTTATGTAATGACATAATTATGTGCTAATAGAAAAACAATGATTATTACATGTATTATTATCAATCATTAGAACCAACTTAACATACATGTACAAGACAGTCTACATTATAAACTGCTGTTCACAACTTCAAGTAATGAAATGAGAAAAGTGACAATTAAAGAAGTAGAACAGAAAAAGAAGGAATGTTTGAATACAGAAAAGTAGTTGATATTTGTAACAATCAACAACCTCCATGCAGTACTATATATCTCAGTTCAGACGCATCTGATCACAATATGAAACCGACCTTAATACAGGTCTTCCTCTCTCTCTCACTCTCTTCAATACTATTTACACGAGTGCATTTGATCTGAATATAATACTTCTCCAATTCCACTCCCTCTCTCCCTCTTCAAAGTGCGACCTAGCGGTTTATAGTCGATACAAAAATAGCTTTTTGGTGGGAAATGATTCTTTAACATATCTCACAGACATAAGTTAGACAATCAAGATTAAATCTTATAGTTAGTAGACTTCTTGTTTTGAAAATAGAACCAAGAAAAGACAAATTGAGATGGTTTGGGTAAACAAATACATATTGTGTAACTCTTTTATCTGCCACGGAGTGAAATCTTCTGACTGCCACTTTGTACTTCTCAAAAAAAAGTAAAATGTGGCAATTCACTTTATGTTCGATTAGTTAACCAAAGCAAATAAAGAGTTGACAAGTTACGTAATATATTGTATCAGTGAGTGCGTGAGGAAGGGACACAAGCGCAGTTTCGCACTTACTGGACGTTTCGAACAGCGAAATGGACATGCCGACCGTAGCCATACTTATACGAGTAAACTGCGCAACGCAATCTGGCACCGCTGCAATGTACTCTCTTCGTACAAGCATGCTGTTGGCTCTAGCATATGCCGACTCTTTCCTATTTTACCGCCAAATGCTGCTACTAATGGTAATAACAATGTTTAATGCTTGTTCTCAAGTCTGTCCAATAGCCATGATGAAGCACATTGTTTTTACAAAAAATTGTTTAACAAAAAAAATATTTTCTTGAGTTGATTCATAACAAAAGCAGTTGTCATTAGATTAACAACTAAAAATTAGATTGTTTGTGGAACTACTTTATCTGAAACATTTATCTAGCATACACATGTAGTAGTACCTAGCAAGTTTTGAAAGAATAATAAAAACGTTTTATTTCATGAAAGCTGTCATAAGGTAAAAGTTTATGTTTTTCTCTTTAAATATCAAGTTCGCACAGAAGAATATGTAAGCTTCTTTTATGTATACAAAGTTATTTAAATATACAAGTTATTTTTTCATCTCATCACATCTTCATCAGGACCCTGGCGAAATGGTCGACTACATACATGCTTATATTCATAATGGTGGAATGTTTTTTTTGTATGTCACATAACCCCAAAATCATCCATATTCCAAAAAGGCACTAGTTTAATAAATAAAAAACTTAGAAAGCTTGTATTCTTCTTTCATTTTGATATCATGCAACAGCAGCATGATTTATATAAACAAGAATTAAGACTCAGACTAGACCGAGGCTAGGGCATTTTCCCATAAAAAATGGGGAAAACATAATTTTCATGAATTTTTATAAAACTTTGCCGAATTACAGCTTCCCTCAAAGGCAATCTTCATTCATTCTCCATAGCACACATTAAAAAAGAAAAAACCCCTCATCATTAGACAAATTCATTTTCGCGGAGCAGAAAATACTGTAAATATCGCAAGAACACTCCCGCTATCTTTCCTCTTTTTACATGCATTATAGTAATGGTGTTCTTCAAAGCGCTGCCGCATTCTGCTAGAATGAGGGGTAGAAGAAAAAAATTCCCCATGAAAAGTTAGAATAATAGAGACTCATCGCTGTTATGTTGTTGACTGGGCATGAGGCCTGCTCAAAATAAAGGAGAAATTTCCAATCATCTCTTCCAATATTGTTCACAAAGAGAACCGAAACTCTTTAATGACGCACATACAAACATAAAAAAATATAGTCAGTTATGAAGGAGACTAGAAACTGCTCTGCTAGCATGCTATATGCATGCAGCAAACACGGTTCAAGTCTGGCTGGCAAAAAATAATAATACGTAGTTATGAATGAACATAATAATACTTCATTTTTTGACAAGATATGTTTGAATATGCAGGATACATACTCAAAAGCATGTTAATAAACATGCCTTTTATATTTAAATAACTATTGTTAAAGTTGAGATTGCAGGAATAGAAATTACTACCAGATTTTCAAAGATGTATAGAACATGATGTTGTGCACATCAAAGTCAGTATGAATAATCTGATGGTAAAATCTATTACCTGTATAAATAACTTACAAAGCAATAGTTTGCAATGCAAACAGTTGAAATAGTACATAGTAAACACAGGAGAATCGTTTATGATACTTTAAAGAGAGTTTTTGGCACTCTCCTCTGACAACACATACTTTCTGTTTTCAATCGTCACAAAAAATGATGTAATTACTCCACAAATTTATCTGATTCATATACGCATCCAGAGCCATAACACACGGGGGATGGATGTTTCTAAAGGTATAAAATAATGACGATGGTTGGGACGGAGTTCAAAGTATAAGATGGAAATGGAGGGGGGGGGGGGGGGATCAATGACATTTGAACCCCCTGCTATGGCTCTGGTATGCGAGATCCCAATTGCACAGTTAAAACCAATACATATCAGAATATGAGAAACAAATACATAATGATCCATTGTGCTTTCTTTCTTCCATCAATCATGTATAGACTGATGTGTTATGAAAACAAAGTTTAGAAACCACAATAGATCACCGGGCAGAAGATAGTGTGGAGAATCGGTTAGGTTTAATCCCTGCATAATAATAACAATGGTAAAATATGATCACAATTCCGCTGATCAATGCTTCTTGGTTATTCATCTCATGTTTACAAAATGGATCTTTGGTTTTTTCAAATGTCCCTCAAAAAAAGGAGAAAAAAAACAAGAAGAAGAATTTGGATTACTTTCCTTCTCCAAAATGACTTCATCCAGTACAGACACAGGTATGCTGATACACTCTTCAGATGTTGACACAGCAGGTTATAACTTGAAGAAACAGTGAACTTCTTAACGTTTTATATTTTTATGGGAACAGATGCCATCCTATACATGTACGCTAGCTACGCTTCAAGTAACACTTGTTTTTTTAAATAAAGAAAAATACATACCACTCTATTATTTCTAATGCCTGTTAGGAGCAACATCTATTATAACTTCCACAGGTACAAGAGTAAAACAAGGAATAGAGTTGCATAATAACATGGGTAATGAATTTAGGAAGCTTTAGACTAATCTTTTCACATTTGTGACATGGCTGGCATCTGTTCCTCTTCTGTAAGTGCCAAATTATTTTTCAAAAAGTTCACCATCTCTCCTATGTTCTTTAAATATATAACCTGCTCTTTTCATATAAAAAAAGAACTGACCGACAATATTTTTTGAACAATTGTAAGTATGGAACAACAGAATTCATACTATTCTACGCTTAAATACATACTTCAAGTGAGAAAAAAAAAATTCCAAGCATTCACAACAATTTTTATCTCAACAAGTTCTAAGCATCTAAAATACACATCCATATATTCAGAGTACATTGTACGACTAACAATCAAGTCTCGATGATGATACAATCTGTCATCTGAGCATCAACTTTTATCAAGAAAACAATCAAAATACAATAAAAGTGAGAGAAACAGTGCTTTTAAAATCAGATACTCATCATTCAAGGCTCACTGTTACCTCTCTTGAATAGAAGAAAGGACTGCACATGCAATCTATAGTTATACTCATAGCAATATGCATGGATACTCCCTTAGTAGGATGCTATAAATAAAGGTTATTCTTGGGACCTCATCACAACCAAAATAAGATCCAATAGTCCTTTGTTGCAAGTTATACAAAAGAATCCAACTTTAAAGGAAATTAAGTTACATTTTAATGCATGATGGACTCTCTGATTATTTCCAGGCAGCATATAATGGATGCATGCATGAAAATACAGTACAAAGCAATTTACATGTATATAGTTAAAATGTCCATATTTAGGTTTTCTTAATGTAAAGTTAAACATTGTTCGATGCTTTGTTTTTCTCATTAAAATGTTTGACTTATGTGGTTACTTTGCTTTGTATTACGTTATAAAAATCATGTATTTTAAACAACAAATGTCTACAGCATCCTACAACAATGTGATGCAACAACAAAAACACAAAAACTATACTTATGTTAGATATAATGAGAATAGGTCAATACACTTCCTCCCATCTAAAATATAGCCTCTGATCTGGAGATGAGATACACACCTCATCTCACCGTTTCATAGTGCACTCTGGTTACCTCAGTATCACAACAAACAAACTGTTTGTGTGCTTTAGTCTCACAGAGTGCAATATGAACTAGGTGAATGTTTTGAGCAGTTTCCACATTTATGCAGTTTATTTTCAATTTTTTTTGTTTGTCCTCCCTCCGCCTCTGAAAGGGTTTGTTTGCTTTTCATGACCTAGTCTGGACCAACATCAAGGAAATAATAAAGCCTCATCCACATCGTAGTTCAGTTTCCAATTTTCATTTGTACAAGCGATAGGCTGCAACTATCAATATAAATGTCACAGCCACAAATTATTCCTATACTATTCCTAGGCAATATATGAACAGTTAGTTAGGAGATTAAGAAGACCACAAATTATTTGTGCAGAAAGAATTCACAAGAATCTCTAGTTTCCAAGATGAGGAAATGAAACGACTAACCTACAGGAGCCTAAGGCTGCATCTTAAACAAGGTAATATACAAGATAATATATATACCAACAAATAATACTAACGTAAGGCGAGCTAAGGGCAGATTGCCTTAGCTAGCCTCCACATGTAGAACCATCTTCTGTAGAACAACATCACAAAGATACTTGCCCCGTAGTATCAGGCTCCAACATCCCTCCTTGTTGTTGGGCGTCGTCTAGTTGCCCCACCAGTCCTGACCACTTCCGCCGCCGCCGCCGCTGGACTGGTTATAGCTGCCTCCGTAGTTGCCTCCGTAATGGGGCTGGTAGCCAGGGGCGCCATGTCCGCCTGACGACTGGTGACCGCCAAAGCCTCCAGAGACTCCGCCGCTTCCTCCTCCGCGTCCACGGTTACTGACTTGACGGTAATCACGTGAGCCAAACCCTCCAGTGTACCTGTTGCATGTGGAAATCGGTTGAAGGGTTTATGATTGGTTAAAGAGTTGATAGCTAACAAAACACTGAAGTTTTGCAATTTTGCGAAGTTCATGTCGCAATTATTGCTAGGTTGATAGTACACAACAAGAAATACATGTTATTAGTGAGCAATTTAGCTCTGGTAAAAAAAATACTTGAATACCATTGTGAGTAAATAAAAAACATCAAATCCTAAGAGCTCCGGCAAAGAGAAAGAATTATGTTGAACTAAGACTGGTTGGCATACCTGTTGCGTCCACGTCGGGAGGATCCTCCGCTGTTCTTGGACTCGCTAGCGAGAGCCTCGAGCCAGCTTGGTACTTCCTGCTTAGCTTCAATCATCAGATCAGCTAGGTCACGAGAGATGTTACGGTTCTTCTCGTTGAAGAAAGATGTGGCAAGACCTGCATTTGAAAGGGTGAATTAATAAGTAAATATCAATCAATGAAGAGAACGCCTTTGATTAGGCAACTAGATATTGGTGCTTTATAAATCCTGGATTGGATTGGATTGGATGATAATGCCAAACAAAAATAAAAATGATATTCTGTTCCTGTATACTGCATATCACACAACGCATTATTGCCCTCCAGCAAAACTGTTATCATGGCCCAGTGTATTTCACGGGATAGTTCTAAATGGGGGGTGTTTCACAAAGAACCCAAGTTCAACTTAACTCTAAGTTGGACTTACAAATTATGGAGGGCCATTTGTAGCCTTAAAATTTGATTTGATAGTAGATGGTCAATAGATACATCATAAATTATTATCAGCTGACAAAGTAAGCTTCATGAAAAATGGATGACAATAGCAAAACAATGTTGAAGAAATATATTGAGAAGAGGACACTTCTGGATAAGGATGCTGCTGTAATGGCCAGCCAATCCATTGCTTTACATACCAACGTTGCCGACACGTCCAGTACGGCCGATTCGATGAACGTACTCTTCGATGTCTGTTGGCAGATCAAAGTTGATGACGTGCTTCACATTGTAGATGTCAAGACCACGGGCAGCCACCTTTAACAAAAACAAATTAAAATGTTTGGAGATGCAAGTTAAACACTCCAAATCTCATTTGCACTGAGAAAATCCTAAAACAACTACCCATTTTACGTAGAAGCGAATGGCAAATGGAAAAAAAAAGTACCTGCATGCAACAAAAGCCCCTAGGCATACTGACCACTGTGTTATAAAACTGCATTATGCGACAGTTCCTTTCTCAAATACCCAATTGGTTGTAAAATCAGAAACCTTCATGGGCCTGAAATGTTCAGGGATGTCAGTCAACATTTCATGTCACGAAAATTTATGAGTTTACGTTAACATATCCTGTGTGAGCAAGGCTTAAAAGTTCCAAAGTTTGTTTGAAGGTCTTGCACAACATAGTAGGGCGCTTTAGCAACGCAACGAAAGGCAAAGACGGGATAAATCACTCAACCGAGATCGTCCTGTACTATGCTCCCGTCTTCATTTGTAACCTGTATATAGAGTGCTTTTGCAAACACGACGGAAGGCAAAGACGAGGGTAACCAAGCAAAATAATCAATCTGCGCATGTGCGTACCAGAATTTTCTCTGTCTTTATTGATTTCACGACCGTTCTCAGCCATAATAGCGTTCATTCCCTAAACTTGACGGAAGAATTGTATCGCCGTACAATAGATCATTTTCGTAATGTAACCAAATTTAATGCACCGGATAAGAATAATAGACAGAATCCGAACTGCATACATTATTTGATCTCAGTTGAGTGAATTCTCCCATCCTCTTTGCCTCTCGTTGCTAAAGCGCCCTAATGATTTTTCACACCTCTAAAATAAACGTTTAAAAAGGCAGGAGGAGCTTAAACTTACAGCTGTGGCGACGAGGATTGGAGTACGACCGGTACGGAAGGTCTTGAGGGCATCCTCACGCTCACGTTGCGAGCGATCTCCATGGATACTGGTGGCCTGGAACTTCTCACGGAAGAGGAACTCCTCCAGAGAGTCAGCTCCCTTCTTGGTCTCCACAAAGACCAGGGTCAGTGAGTCCGCACCTACCAGAATGATGGTAAAAAGAGACAAATTGTTCCATTAATAAAAAGAAAGTACAAAAGTGTTGTGAGCAATGTAGCTCTGTCAAGCTCTTACAAGGTGCTCTCGAGTACTGAATAAGAGCTCTAGTAAAAACGATGAAAAGCACCAAATATAACAAGGGATAAAATCTTGCTTGTACAATAGAAATTGAATCTCTCTTCATGAGGTTCTATTTAATGTGTCCCTCTTCATTTGATTCATTCAAAAAATGTAAATCTCTTGATACCAATACTGACAATACAATGGTAGTGATACCAGGAAGAACTTAAAGTGAATGGTCTTATAAAGTTATATTTATGATTGGATGAAAAAATGGGATAAAAAATGTATTTTATATGGGACACACTGCCCAAACTCATAGCTTAGCATTCATGGCATTTTTGAGGCAGTTAATGTATGAGAATGAACCTTTTGGACTCTATTATCGCGTACCTGCCAACATTTGAAAATAAGAAATCGCACTTGCAACGGCAGTGTAACTGGCAATACTCTGTAAACCTGTACCAAAAAGCGAATACAAATTCGCAGCTCAATCATGCAGCCATTCAATGCCACACAATACGTGAACTCTCAAATCGTAGCACATGAAAAGACGAGGTTAATTGGCTTAAGCACACACACACACAAAAGAAATTATTAAACTAGATGGAACTTTGACTGCGCGCAGTCAAAAATGATGCCTCCGCCATAGAGCAATTTTACAAACCAAAACAGAAACAATTTTTAAATTCAAGTTTGATTGTAATCCATCTGTGGGTTTTAATGATAATGCATGCACAAGCTATTTTCGGCATACATAATGAGCCATGTGACCTTTGACCTTCGACCTGGTGACCCCAAAATCTAATCAGTTCATTGGCTCTGCAAGATACATACATGACTTGAGTTTGATAGTAATCTGTCTATTTGATCTCATGATAATGCGATCACAAGCTATTGTTGGATACATAAAGACCCCTGTGACCTTTGACCTGGTGACCCCAAAATCGAATCATTTCATTGGCTCTGCAAGATACATACATGACCTGAGTTTGGCAGGAATCCATCAATCGGTTCTTGAGATAATGCGATCACAAGCTATTTTGCATACATAATGAGCCCTGTGACCTTTGACCTTCGACCTTGTGACCCCAAAATCTAATCAGTTCATTGGCTCTGCAAGATACATCCATGACTTAAGTTTGGCAGGAATCCATCAATCAGTTCTTGAGATAACGCGATCACGAGCCACTTTCGCATACATAATGAGTCCTGTGACCTTTGACCTTGGATCTCGTGACCCCAAAATCTAATCAGTTCATTGGCTCTGTGAGATACATACATGACTCAAGTTTGGCAGGAATCCATAAATTGGTTCTTGAGATAACGCGATCACGAGCCATTTTCGCATAAATAATGAGCCCTGTGACCTTTGACCTTGGATCTCGTGACCCCAAAATCTAATCAGTTCATTGGCTCTGTGAGATACATACATGACCCAAGTTTGGCAGGAATCAACAAATCGGTTCTTGAGATAACGCGATCACGAGAACGGGACGTACGGACAGACGTACGGACGTACGGACGGACGTACGGACGGACGGACAACCCAAAAACATAATGCCTCCGGCTACTTTGTAGCGGAGGCATAAAAATCAGAATATTCCGAATTTTCAGGTCCTAGAAATCCAGAAAAAACGAATATTCTGGATTATTCGTAAGGGTTGGCAGGTATGTAATCGTTGCATTTTATCAACTAACCTGCCGCTGAGATCAAGTCGAGGAGGAAGGATCTCTTGTCCTGCTCTTCAACCCAGACGATCTTCTGGGTGATGTTGCTGCTGGTGCTACCAACGCGGCCCACTGCCAAGAAGATGTAGTCCTTCAAGAAGTCACGAGCCAGGACCTGGAGAAAGACAGAAGCCAACAGGATACATTAAAGATGGACGTTCTTAGGTGGTATGGAGGGAGCATGGATTTCAAGCAGGAAAAGGTAATAACCAGGGGGTGTTTCACAAAGATTCTAAGTCAAACTTAACTCTGTTGGACTTAAAAGTTATGGAAGCCATTTGTAGCCTTAAAATAAATATTTTAGACTTTTTATAAATTCCACATCAAGAACATGAAATCTTCTTGATAATAGAAAATCCTTAAAGATGAGTTCAACTTAGGATCTTTGTGAAACACCCCCCTGGAATTATGAAACAAGTCCACAAATTATATTATGGATGTTCTTATAACAGAGGTGTTGTGGACAAGTGGATAAGTCACCCGACTGCAGATCACAAGGTACAGGATTCAAGTCCTGCCGCAGCACCAATGTTCGTTGGTAAGATGTTAATCTACATGTGCCACTCTCCACCCAGATGTAAATGGGTACCTTTTATGCTTGAGCGCTAGTTACTTTGGCAGCTCGGCTACGACCAGGGTAATATGTGTAAAGCTCCATGAGCGTCAGAACCTGATGGATACTGGCGCTACATTAATAACCATATTATTATTATTATTTTATAACAGAAGAAGTTCTATTATGGAAGAATGTACCTGAAAGAAGTAATAAGCCAGGCTCTATCATTAAAAAAGTTCCACATGACCAATTTCAGATGTTGTTCTTACACCAAAGAAGGTTCCAGAAAAGACCTGTCTAATGTATTTGGCCAAGTGTCCGATACAGTACCATGTTCTGTGAAGTTCTGAACATAAATTGACATCAAAGGTGTCACTTCACTTCATATTTGATCCAATCTCAGCTCTCATAAGAATATTAACTGAATGTAATGAACAGATATCCTATTCTTAGATGTGGTTGGAAATGTGAGGGATGAAACAGCATGAACGTGCCCAAGCCACCATCTGCAACTGACACAAGAATGAGCATGTGGGACTAGAACTTACCTGGATTTCCTTGGGGAAGGTGGCACTGAACATGAGTGTCTGTCTTTCGCCAGTCTTGGGCATAGCATCCTCCTCTACGATGCGACGGATCTGGGGCTCGAAACCCATGTCAAGCATACGATCAGCCTCATCAAGAACGACCCACCTATGGCAAAAAGAGAAGACAAATTACTTAACCCTATCTAGCTTGAGCATTTTGAAACTGCATAACCCGTTTTACTGTAGGATGGATGGATGGATGTACAGAGTTTACAAAAGCATGAAAAGAGTAAGTCATACTTTCATAGACCAAACCCAAAATAACACCCTTTTTCCTGTCTGGTAATTCTGAAATGCCAACACATGTTTTAATTTTCATGATAACACTTCCTAATTCATGTACTGTGTATAGTCAGAGGGTGAAGAGAAGATTACTGTGAGAGAAAGATGAATGCAGCAGGCAGGTCTTACCTGATGTATTCTAGACCGATCCTGCCTCTCTCCAGCATGTCAACCAGACGTCCTGGGGTAGCGACCAGAAGATGACAACCTCTCTCCAAGTCACTGATCTGTCCCTTGATATCGGCTCCTCCATACACCACACAGGGGCGCACGTGAGAGCGGTATGAAAACTACAAGAAAGGATGTGATGAACAAACAGTTACAAAGTAAAGTCAAACCTGCTTCCGCAATTACGTCTTTACCTCGCTCTTTTCTTTCCCCTCCTTTTTTCCCCTCGAACAGCGTTTCTCATTGTGACTTGTGCTAAGGAACCTTGAAATAAAGACCACTTTTTTTTTAAAGCTACCTTGAGCTGTATTTAACACAGGTTTCATTGTAGCAGTGTTGACAGAACAATGTCTTTGCAGATCCTACAAGTAAGCAATCATCTTAATTCTCATGTTCAAACCGGCGTCAGAATTATTCTTCATAAACAGAAATCATGCATTCTGCAGTGCAAGCTCACAAATACTTTACATCCGTACAAGAACTAGACTTAATAATAATAAAAATTACTTATAAAGCGCTTACCACCAAAGTCTCTAAGCCTATAACAGACAAAATAGACTGATAAACAATAAAATATTAAACTAAACAAAAAAGTACAAATAAACCTACAAATTGCAATACATATGAAATATACATCCATCTGAACAGAGTAAGTTAATCATGAAAAGCAATTTTAAATAAATGTGTCTTTAATTTGAAAGCGATGTTCTTTACCTTCCTGGATTCGTCGTAGATCTGGGATGTGAGCTCTCGAGTAGGGGACAGGATCAGGGCAAGAGGGTACTGCTTCTTACGGTACCCACTCTGCAACAACAACAACAAATTTGAAAGGTGAGTTAATAAATAATAATAGGCATTTCTATAGAGCCGTCTATCTAGAAATTCTATTCCGAGGCGCATTTATTATTACCCCATCTTTCCCATTTGTAACATTTTGTTTCCCTTTTGTAACATTTTTTGTAACATTCTGAATCTTGGCATGGATTAGCATTATACCTATCACAACACAGATGAAATCTTACATACTAAAGTCATATTTTACATAGTATCTTCATGACAATTTATAAACTTGATTTGGGGGCATCGAGTACAATATACATGATTCTATTTTTCAAATTTGACCAATAGCTTCCATAGACCTAAATCAGTCAATAAACTGACTTTAAGAATATAACATTACAATACAATATTTCACAAGTTTGATTTTGTATGGAATCATTGATTCTGTTTCCCATGCATTAAAATTGGCATCCGCTTCATCTATGAAAAGTCAGTCTCCAGTCCAGTGTTTAAAAACTGACCGAGACACCTCTACGTTCTGGGGGTATTTCACAAAGATCCTCAGTTGAATTTATCTCTAAGTTGGACTTAACAATTATGGAAAGACGTAAGCATCTTTGAAAATATTTTGTAAAAGCTATTCTAAAATGCATAAAATGTTGAATCAAACCATTCATATTTTCTATTATCAAGGAGATTTCATGTTCTTAATGTGGAGTTAAAAAAAAAACTGAAATAATAGATTTTTCGCTTTTTGAACACATTTAATTTTAAGACAACACATGGCTCTCCATAATTTTTAAGTCCAACTTAGAGTTAAGTTCGACTTGGGATCTTTGTGAAACACCCCCCTTGTGTTACATGATGAACTTTGAACTCACCACAGAGTGTTTGTGAGGTCCACTCTCAAAGATCTGAGACAGGATGGGGAGCAGGAAGGCTGCAGTCTTTCCAGAACCTGAATGAATGAATGAATGAAATCCAATAATAATAGTAGGTTCGTTTATATAGCGCAGCTACTATTATACAAATAATACACAGCAGTGAGGGCATTAGTAAGAATTACCCACACAAGGTACCTTTAGAACAGTCGAACACGCCCAAGACGGTAGCCAAGGGTGATTGGACTGTTTTGAAGGTACAGAGTGTGGGTAATTTTAGTAATGCCTAAACAAAATGCTGTGTATTATTTGTTAATAAGATTAAGTTTTATTTGTTATATAAAAGAGAGGGGAGGGGAGGGGAGGGGAGGGGAGAGGAGGGGAGAGGAGAGAAGGTTATTTGTATGGAAGCTCACCAGTCTGAGCGCAGGCCATAAGATCCCTCTTCTCCTTGATGATGGGGATAGCGTACTTCTGAACAGGGGTGGGGACCTTGTAGTTGCACAGCTCTGTGTTGTTACGCACAATCTCACCTAGGTCAATATCAGTGAACTGCAGGAGGAGGAGGAAGGGAAACATTACTTGTTAGAGGTAATACAAGTTTGGTAATATTTTGAAAAAAAGTAATTCTTTTAAATGTTGATATATTTGGATGCCCCTGTGAATGTATTATAAGCACCAGAAGATTTAGCCCCTAAAACACCTCTGCTTTCGAGAAATTGAAAAATCTAAAATTTACCAGTGCTTCCGGTAAATTTCAAATACAGGGGTGTTAGTGAGTAAAATAAAATTAAAAAATGGCATCTAAAACATTACCTCCCTTTTGAGTAAGAAAATTTGGAAAAAATTAGGAAAAATAGGGATGCTGGTGGCAATCAATGCGGAGCTGTTCGACTCTGTACAAAGGGCATGGGAAGCAAATCGTTTTGAAATCTTTTGATGACTTACCTGATCAATGGGTGCGGGTGAATTAGTTCCAGTAGCCTCTACAGGGATGTCAGCGTACTTGTCAAAGTTGATTCCAGTGTTACAAATTTCAAACAGTTCACTGAAAACACACAAACAAACCATATAAGAACGAGCACATCAAAATATCATATGCCTAAACATATATCACATTATAGATCCTGATAAGTTCCGTCCAATTTTCTCGAAACTATGTTATGGTCTTATTCAAGCAACTCTATAGGAATATTATTTGAACTAGAATACATGCAATGGAATGCATTTGGTAATGTACATGTATCTTTGTAGCCATGTTGCACCCCACATTGTATGCAATTGGGCTGTAGGCTTACAGACAGTTCCTTATTAAATGTCGAGACAAATTTGCACAATGGCTATGAAAAAAGGGTTGACCGAAATCTCTTTAGAATTCTTCAGCAGTAAAATGGTAAACACTCTTGTATATTCTTTTAGCTCACATACAACTTGAAAAAGAAGACTTACTTTTCCAGACGAGTATTCCTTGGGAGTGGTTTTGTCCAGTCCTCCTCTTGCTCGACACGGGGCACGTCACGTCCGCGGTAGTCCTCTGCCCTGCCCCAGCCGTCCCCTTGGCTCTGCTGCTGGCCCGGCTGGCCCCCTCGGGCGCTCCAGAAGCTATCACCACCGGCCTGCTGAGGGGCACCTCCAGGGCCACCTTGACCCCCCTGGCCACGACCCCAGTCTAGGCGGTTGTTGTAACCACCGCGGGGTTGATAACCTCCAGGTCCGCCCTGGCCTTGTGGGCTCTGGTAACCCCCACGTCCACCACCTATTAAAAATGAAAAAAATATATATTAACAAAAATAAATATATTAGGATAATGTGATGTACATGTAATCGTAGTAGTAAAAACAATGAAAAACATCTGACTTTTTAAACAGATTTCAAAGATTCATACTGCACATTCAGTTCATTTATATGTTGTTGTGTTTTTTTTTTTTTGGGGGGGGGGTGGTAAGAAAGTTAGAGGGGACAAGAGACAGAGAGAGATGGTATATATCTACATATATGATACATGTACAACAACAACAACAAAAGGGTCAAACTCTCAGCTTCTCCAGCCTTTGTTTTAACTGGGGACTAATCCAGATTGAGAACTTGAAGTATGACCTTATGGGGTAGCCAGTTTTAGTGCCAAAACCAGAGGCGCAGGAGTGGGGAGGGGGAGAAGGGGGAAGGGGAATTAAAGGTTAGAATTTGGGTGCCTATGTCACTAGTCATCTGCTTTGTCCAGCCCTGTTCACAACTTTCAACTATACATAGTTAAAAAAGTCAGAAAACCTTCATCCGAGTCTATGATCACCTTGTGAGCAGTTTATCACCCTCCCACGTGTGTTTAAAAGCCTTTTCAACACTACCTGCATATTTCCTATAAATGCAGAATGACAGATTCCCATATCATCATTTCCTTGATCATTTCCAAGCCTCTTCATCCAAAGTCATCAACAAATTTTGAATAATTTTGGGTACTAAGTAGGCCCGACTCATAATGGATTTCTAACCAACCAGCGTCAGACCAATACAGAGTGATCCATCTCCAATGCCGCCATAAATCTTTTAATGTGGGCGCAATGGAATAGACGTTATAATTACCCCAAAACTTAGCTTGAGAAGGTCATGAAGTGGATAGTATTTCACATTTTACACTAGATGATATGTCATGCCACATGCAGAGCTGCCAACCTCAACTGAACAAAAATTCTATTATTCGATAAGTACTTTCGCAATGCGAAATTTTTGTTTTTTTTTGGGGGGGGGGGGGGGGGGTTCCAATTTGCATAAGTTCCTACATACAGAAAGAATTTTTTTAATGGACCAATGGTTGAATATGCATGATTTCGTCATGACTGATGTTTTCGATGAACCACTGAACATCCCCAAATTGCTGATGTGAGATGCTTGTAGGATACTTTACAGGAGAGAATCGGCTACTTGCAATCGAAAAATGGCACACACAAAAATCAAAATTATATAATAAAAAAATAAAAAAAATTGTACTATCGTATTTACTTCTAAAAATCGTACTGGTTTGGCAGCTCTGCACATGTCATTTTCCGAGGCAATGAGACATGATAATTTGTATCCTTCTATTTAAGATTATCTCTTGAAGGATTCTTGTTTAAAGGGTATGTTTTGCTTTCAAAATAAGTGAATATGTATTGTGAGTGTTTTCCTTCTCAAACAGGTATGGTCATATTTGTGATAGCTTAAATGACCATACATGTACTCATCACACATGTTCATCAAAGTCTTTAGAATGCTTTTCACTAATATAGGGCCTAACTGACCAATGCATTTACAGATAATACACAGGTGGACATGTTTTCAAACAGGGAAACAATAGCTGTTTATAGAGCGCCTCCATCGCTTTCTAAAATGCACAAAATGGAAACTCAATGGTCCCTTTTTCTATTAATTCAATTTAACCTGAACCTAGGTCTAAAATCATGTTCAACAAAAGGAAAACTGAGACTTAAATTTCTTTGCTAAACCAAGAGTGCCAACTCCAAACTACCTTTACTCACGTCTAGTTCATCAAAATAAAACCAGGGGTTTACCTTGGTAATTATTCCTATTATGGTATATACCTGACTGTTGCTGATCATTGTAGCGTCCACCGCCACCCCCTCGTCCGTTGTAGCTGTTGCCCTGGTCTCGGTTGTATCCACCACGGCCTCCATCTCTGTTGTTGTAGCCACCTCCTCCTCCTCGGCTCTGGTAGCCACCCCTTCCTCCTTGGTTGTATCCTCCGCGGCCGTAGTTGCCACCGGCACCACCGTCATAGCCGCCGGTACTGTAGCCAGGGGCTTGGGGAGGTGGAGCACCAAATGGTGGAGGGGCCTGAGCTGGATAGCCCATGGGCGCTGAAGAGATAAGAAACAAGAGCAATACACTTTACAACTCAGTTGAAGGTAAAAAGTCAAATTAGGAATCCACACAGGCAACAGTTGATATCTATTACTTTCACATTCTTAGTTTTCAAATTCATTATCAGTTTCTATCTAATTTAACAATCATAGCTTGCGAATGTTGAGTGAACTGAATTTGTGAAAATGAAGAGAGAAAAAATTATATAGGGATAAAACTATAATCATACAGGGATAAATCTATTTCTTTGTAATTTTATACTGGTAAAAAGGCCACAAGAAGGGCATGCAACACACAAACATGGAACCAATTTAACACTTCTCATTTACTATATTATAAAACAGGACAAAAGTAAAACAAATTTGGTTTGAACAAGAAATCATCAAACTAAACATACACATTAATCATTGAGACTAATAGAAATTTAAAGAAATCATATTTGTTCAGAGAAATATGAACATTCCCATGGTACTACAGTAGTAATAGAAACTTTTCAAACTAATTAGGGATCCAAGATCTCTAACTGCACTTAAACCAAAGCGTTTTTTCTTCATGATTAGCTATGTTATAAGAAATATTTGAAAAGATGACATCTAACATGAAAATGAATGCCATGGAAGTGCATGCATATTTTGTTTAAAATATGCAACAAAATATCACATGCATAGAACATTTAAATACAACTCGGGTATTCGCAACAAAGTACCTACAATTTTGTTAGTAGGGCCTACAATACATCAAAGGGATAAAGATATAATGAACTAACCGTATCAAACCATAGATAATTAAACCCATACATGTGTGAAAAACTACTAGATATGAACTGCATTCTCTCTTAATGCTACATGTACTTAGAAACACAGGATAAAGCATGTTAATGTGATTGTATCAATGGGTTACGTTTCCTCAACTTATTCATTAAGTCTATATTATCAGGATGCACAAAGCGTTCATTCACAATTAAATTACAAGAATATTCACTACAGGGGATAATAAGTTCAAATAATAGGCATACACAATGTGGGTGAGATTGTGACAATACATGGGAATTGTTACATAATAACTCGCCTCTAGTGAATTGAGCGCCACCAAAACCTGGCTGAGCGTTGGGGGCAATGAAGTTCTGGTAGCCGCCTGTATAGAGGCACAAACAGAGTGGGAAGCAGTACCATTACAAGCCATCCATGCCCATTAACTACATGTCTTGACATTACTGTCGACCTTTAACCTTCAATCTCTTGAAAGCTAATTACACAATCAAAGATGATATTCAAACATTACAGTACTCGTACCATCTTCAATATCTCTCATACCCTACATGTACATGTACTTACACCAAGGAGAACAATACTATACCGAACAAAATATAGCATTACCCCCAATGGCACAGAATTGGTTGGTTTGGATTCAATGGGACAAGGTTTGCGCTGTGTGACTAGGGTATTAAAATGCAAAACTGCATCATAACATACTTAATGAACATACTGCTAATCATTAATAAGATATACATGACTCAAAGAGTAGAAAACCCATAAGCTAAGGAGATATCCCTAATAACATAGAAATAGAAGATTGAATGAAGTTGAGAATTCAGATGAAATTAAACTCACTCTTTAAGGCTTTGGGACGTACATGTACCTGCTAAAAAAAGAGGGTTAGAATTTACATTCTGAGAAAAGGAAAGGAAAAGAAAGAAAGACAAAAAAGCTTATGAAATCCTAGCACTCACCTGGTGGTGGTACAGCCATGGGGGCACGGGGCCCGTCATTTCGGCCTCGTAGGTGTGGTGGCACATACTTCTTGGCTGGAGAAGAGACATTACAAAAAACAGCTTGAGAATTTCGAAGCAGTTTGTAAAGTAATGATTTGCTACAGCTCTAGGGAATTGTAAAGTCACACAGCGCAAACCTTGTCCGAATTGAATCCAAACCAATCGATTCTGGGCCATTGGGGGGAAATGCTCTATTTTATTACAACTCTAAGGAATTGTAAAATTTCTTTCAACCCTAAAATATATAAAAATACATTAAAGCTTAGTATCCTCTCTCTCTCTCTCTTTCATATTCACAACTCTTTCAACCCTGAAAATGAAATTTAGTTCCTTACATGTATATTCATGCTCATCAATTTCAAATTCAGAAGTTGAACATGTTTATTAAAATCACTACAATCACTGCTCTGAATTTCCAACAATTCTCATTGTCTCCTTCTACAAATTACATGACTTTACTTTAAATGCAACAAGAACTCTCTAGTACATGTACATGTATACCTCAACAGTTCATTGTAAAGCATGCTACATGTGTACATGTATGTAGAAAGGAGCCCCATCCTCCCTTACAAATTTCAATTCATGAAACACAAAACTTGGCCAATAAGCTTCTGGCAGATATCTGTAATTAAACAGACAGACTCTCAAAATATCAAATGTATAAAATACATGTACATGTACATCTAAGTTCTAAGCAATGTCAAGATAACTTTCATTAAAAAAATCTCATGCTTGAAATTTAGCAGAAGAACATTTAACAGAGCACATGTATTACCTCCAGACATTATGTCCATAGCAGCAAACTGTAAGATAAACACAAAAGAAATAGTTTATAAAAAAAAAAGGCAAGTGGAATTTCACTTTTATGAGGTCATCAAAGGTTGCAAATTCCTTTTTTAAATGAGACGTAATTGTCATGCAGCGCAGTAGACTGTAGATGGCAGCAAAGAGAGGAAAATATCACATGATCTATTAAGGCCTGCAATCGTAATTTGCTCAGTCTTCAGTGGGTCATATTTTGACTTCCATTCAGGGAAAAAAATTCATGGGGGGGAGGGGGGTCGGGCAAATTTGCTCCCGAATTTGTTCAATGCAGAACAAATTGAAGAGTGTTATTTTATGCTAGCAAGCTTGAAAAGTAGACACCCAAAATTTGTAAAATATTTTTTTCCCTGCTTCTTTTTTGAACGTGCTTGGTACCGCGAAACGTGATTCCTTCCTTGCAGCCTCAATTTTATAGCGATAAAGTTAAAAAGCCCTAGACTACATGTAGAGTCAACTGAATCGATATACATTAATTTCTAAAGCATATTTTGTAAGTTACTGAGTTGTATATTTCAAGTTCTTTGTGAAATTAAATTTGAAAAACCTGAAACTTGAATATTCAAACCCGGGTTTGGGCGTGACGGTTAGGAACCGGGCAGGGAACCGTTTCGACTCAGGCCTAATTTGTATGGGTCAGAGATTCCAAAATGTTTATAAAATGAGCTAGCAACGCATATGTGTTGAAAAATGCAACTACATGTAAGTTAACTGTCAATTGATGACTGCTGATATTCAGTAGGGGCGCTGGTCCGAAAATGAGAATCGTCCTCGTAAACCTGGACAGAATGCGTCCTAAAAAATAAAGATCGTCTGCATTTTCGCGGATGTTGTTTATCTTCGGCGCTCTGCGGATTTTAGGTTACCGAACCACCCGCTGGCGATGTGAAAAATGGATTCCGCGTTAGAAAATAACCCTAGTTCACCGTCTACTTTTATTGGTTGTCTGTCTTCCCGAGGATTTATCGCACATAATGTGGAGGTCTCTGTACAAAGACAATTTAAAATGCATCAAGAAAATCATCGCGGAATCCGTTTTTCGCATCACCAATGCGCCAATAAAAAAATATGAAACGAAGTGGACGATCCTTATTTTTGAGGACGCATCGATCCACGTTTATGCAGACAATCCTTATTCTTGGACCAGCGCCCCTACTGAAATCTAACTCAAATTTAAAAAATAATATTTTTATAGAAACAAAATTGGATGTTAACAAAAAAAGACATGAGAAATGCATCATAATTGTGAAATTTCATACAACTGTAAAATCACCCATTAAGAAAAACGCATCAAACTACAAAATCAGCTTGCAGCAGAAACATTCAGCTCAGACTTCATCACACTCTCATCTCAGTTTAGCCACAGCTCAGTCCACACACAGGCAACTCTGCTCTCCACAGACAATACACACACGTCCCAAGCCTAGCCTCATGCATGCAGCATACTGTCGATGCATTGTGTGAAAAGCACAGGCATGTGCCTTTCCACGCACATCCGTCATCATTCATTCACGCCACCGCACCTCACACTTCGTGATAAATTTGACACTTTCTTTCTCAATTTCTCAATTTAATTTTCCCAGTTACGTCTATACATACCTGTTGGTCCAGACTAGGTCCATTTTGATTTGTTCCATTACTCATAACTACTGATTTTTTCTGACTTATTTGAGGCAAAATTGGGACGTGATGTTGTACAAATGTGGAAACTGCGGAGGCTGCCAATTCGCGGAAGGGATTGGGCAAAATTAGTGAAATGTAAAAATATCATATTAATATAAAATATTTATATTCTATAATATCTCTCTTCATAATCTTTGAATTATTTGTCTAAACCAAAGAATGAAATATAAATCCTTTTTTTACTAGTTATGTAGAGGGAAATCAAATTTGAATTTGTACTAAATTTATTCGGCTAAATTGGCATCATCTATTACACGACCTTTTTTAGTTGAAGTCCGTATTGAAGGTAAATGAGAATTAAAAGATGGCTGGTTAAATCACTGAAATCTGGCCGATATATTTACCATCATGTGAAAAATATAAAAATAATTTAAATGTCATAGACTCGTTATATATTTGTTGGGTTTATTTGTAGAATTTAGTTGAGATTTTACATTTTCATGAGGAAACATCCGTACTATTCGGATTTCACATCTCTGTGTTGTGTTATATTGGAACTGAAGTGTCGATGGTGTAGCGAAGTGTATTGCAAATGCAGTGGGATGCGTTTGAGAAACTACCCGTCGTATTTGGGGTTCAAGGCTCGGGTTAAATGATTAAATAAAGGGCAGGGTATGCGAAGACTTAATTGGACTAGATCTATCTGAAATCTGCAACAAGCAACTGCAAGAATGAGACTAATTGAGAGAATGTTGGTGATGTTTTGTTGACAATGTGTGTCGACCTTGTTTGATTTTCGATTTGGATAGGGAGCCGGGGACATGATTCATTTTCACCAGTTTCAGGAGAATAAATTGTAATGAACATTAGACTAGATCTATTTGAATTATGATCAGATAATTGGTGAAATATCAATGAAGACATCACAATGATTCGTGTCTCAAAATAATAGTAGGGGCGCTGGTCCTAGAATGAGGATCGTCCTCTTAAAGTCTTATTAAACGAGGATATCCTCATAAACGTGGACAAAATACGTCCTCGTAAACAAGGATTGTCTGCGAATTTTTTTTTTTCATCGGCGCTCTGCAGGTTGCGGGTTACCGAACCGCTCGCTGGCAATGCCAAATTTGGATTCCCCAGGGGAAAAACCCTAGTTGACCGTCTACTTTTATGGGTTGTCCGTCTTCCCAAGGATTTATTGCTCATAATGTGAAGGTCTCTGTACAAAGTCAATGTAAAATGCATCAAGAAAATCATCCCGGGATCCGTTTTTTGCATTGCCAATGTGCCGATCAAAAATATGGAACATCTGCTTATTTGCAGACGATCCTTGACTTGAGGACGCATTGTCCGCGTTTACAAAGACAATCCTTATTCTCGGACCAGCGCCCCGCCCCTACTGCTCATGATCATCTTATTATTTAACTCTCCTTGGCTCTGCATTCTCTTGAGATGAGCCACCACTTGTCATTCATTGCCACGTTGATGATTTTCGGGGGGGGGGGGGTAGACCGAAAATGTCTGTCTCTTTTGTTTGTTAGCCTCTGATTTGGGTAGGGTCGGCTCCTCTCTTTGATTAAGGATTTGAAGAATTGACAAATTGTGGCTTCTGACATCCTGTTCCTCCTAAAATAAAAGTTTAAAAACGGGTTGAGCAAAGGCATGACGTGATTAAAATATATGTAATCAATATTTCTTTACGAGATGTAAAATATTTAGCAAATAATTTTTCTCATTGCTAGATTTCACCATGGGTCGAGTGATCCGTGGACAGCGTAAGGGAGCGGGAAGCGTCTTCAGATCTCACAACAAGCACAGGAAGGGAGCCCCCAGACTCCGATCCATCGACTACGCTGAGCGTCATGGATACCTCAAGGGCATCGTCAAGGTGGGTGAATCATTTAGTAATACAGTCAAACCTGTCTATAGCGACCACCCAAGGGAAACACAAAAAGTGGCCTTTGTAGACAGGTCCAGGGCTTAGTACATGTTTCAATGAGAAACCATTTTCAAGGGAAACAACAAATGTGGCCTTTGTAGACAGGTGGTCACTAAAGCAGGTTTTACTGTAATAATTACTGGAATTATGTAGTGGCTTTTGTGAAGGCTACAAGGCACAGTGAACAAACTAAATATGAATTGTAGAGGTACGTTGGTTTGGAAGCAGTCAAGTGAAGTACTACCACTACTTAGAAGAAATGCTGGGAGTTTGTTCCGGAGGCATAGGATATAAAAGGATTGAAGCCTGCCTGATTGGGGGATTTGGGATCAAGTAGGGAAGGTGCTGAAAAAGATTAAAGTGAATTGTACAAACACAATTTAGTGAAAAGACCCGTATTGACCTTGTAAATGCACATATTGCACTGGCAGTGTTCATCTCAAGTTGCATGCTTTAATTAAACCATTTTGGGGGTAATTAGAATATGCTGCCCTCCAAGCAATTTGAAAATGTTGATGTACAATTCAGCAAGAGAAGGTAAAAGGATATTGGAAATTCAACTCTTTTACATCTATATGTAGCAGTCCAGAGCCATCCAAAGGTTTTAATGATAAATCTTTGCCTACTCAAGTGGGCACGAATCCTCATCTTTCACTCTTTCATTCTTAAAAAAACAAATCTATATGTATTTAATTGAACCTTTTTTAAAAATGAAAATTACACACTGCAACAAAAAAGTTGCCAATTTGTACATGAAAAAAGTGATTATAAACTCCACTCTGTGTTGCCAGATAAGAGGCCTTTCCACTTTTCCTCGAATTAAATTTTTCTTATATCATTTGCTCTTCTTTTAGGAAATCATCCACGACCCCGGACGTGGTGCTCCCCTTGCCAGGATCCAGTTCCGTGACCCCTACAGGTACAAGAAGCGTACTGAGCTCATGATCGCACCAGAGGGCATGTACACCGGACAGTTCATCTACTGTGGCAAACGAGGTAGCAATTTCTTGTAATCTTCTACATACTTAGAATCTTGCTCTCCGATTGGTCAAAAGTAACTCACGTGATGAAAGATAGTTTGCCCATCATTGATTGGAGAAGAAAAGTTAGTTACACTGTTGATAGTACTACTATCTTCATTTTGTCCTATTTTTTACCAAACCTCATTTAGATTTTTAGTATGACTTGTGTTATCCAAGCCCTTCTAGAGCTTGGATCAGACCATATATAGTAAGATGATATATCTTATGCCACGTTTGCCACAATACTTTGTAACGTATGGTTACCAAATACCTGAGATAAGCCCTTGTATGAATTGGTTAAGAAACTGTTTAACAGTTCTTCTGAGATGTTCGCCCTGAACTTGTGGGTCAGCAAACGTTATTCTAAATTTACTAATCAGAAAATGTTGATAGCTTAATTTTGTAATGTCAGCCACCCTTGTATGAATTGGTAAAAAAACTGTTTAACAGTTCTTCTGAGATGTTCGCCCTGAACTTGTGGGTCAGCAAACGTTATTCTAAATTTACTAATCAGAAAATGTTGATTGCTTAATTTTGTAATCCCAGCCACCCTGAACATTGGCAACGTGCTCCCCCTCGGCTCCATGCCCGAAGGAACCGTCATCTGCTCCGTAGAGGAGAAGGCAGGAGACAGGGGCAAGCTGGCTCGCTGCTCTGGCAACTACGCCACTGTGGTCTCCCACAACCCTGAGACCAAGAAGTCCCGTATCAAGCTTCCTTCCGGCTCCAAGAAGGTCGTGCCCTCAGCCAACAGGGCCATGGTCGGTGAGTAAACTACTATGATGATAACAATGACTATATGCGTATTACGCGTATTACTGTCACTCTCAAGGAGTAAGGAATTCATTAAAAGTTGACCATGATTACTTCAATTTTGCACCAAATTATGTATTGATACTTGCAAATGTACTATAGGTTGCCACAGAAATAGCAATGGCATTTTAAAAATGTGCTGTAAAAGTGTTTGTATTTTCATAGAAGTTGTCATTTTATTCAATCCATGATAAATGGATTTTTCCTTTATTGGTGGAAGATCCAAAAGAAGAAATTATAGTTGATTCATTGTTCTGAAAAAATCTTAACTTTGCTACACCATCTTCAGAGCAAGGCCCCCTTTGACGTTTGAGCCTCTTCATACTATTCTGGTCACTTGCTTCTCTCGTTTATATTTCCATAGTTTGATTTTTCTAACCAACCTGATTTCTTGTCAAACATGCAACAAGCATTCTCTAAAAACGACACCATTTCCTTGTTCATCCCGACAGGAGTTGTTGCTGGTGGCGGACGTATCGACAAGCCCCTCCTGAAGGCTGGCCGTGCCTACTTCAAGTACAAGGTCAAGCGTAACTGCTGGCCCCGAGTGCGTGGTGTTGCTATGAACCCCGTTGACCATCCCCACGGTGGTGGTAACCATCAACATATTGGTACACCCTCTACAGTCAGGAGGGACACCTCAGCTGGTCGCAAGGTAGGTTCAAGTTTCAAACTCGACAGCCAGTATTCTACTGAAATTTTAACCTGGGCCCTGTTGACAAAGCTTACTTGAATATCATAGTCATTTGCTAACTTTATGTCTGTATAACTGGCCTTTGACTTTGGTTTAGGCCTTTGTTCAAAATCAGGGTTATTATAAAAACAAAAGGAAGCTGGTCTGCAGTTTTAAAGGGATCCGGTAACTTTGTCTCAGATTCTGAAACAAAATCCTGGATTTAGCTGCAGTGATGATTATAAACCTTTAGGTCAGTCAGGAATCCCATGACTTTTGCGTATAACGGTTTTCATAACACTACAGTCTACTGGGGAAAACAAGTATGGTAAAACCGGTCACTCAAAGATTTTTTACTTTTTTGAGACACTTCTTGATCAGAAGAGATGTTGCAACTGTCTAAATTCATAACAAGGTTTCACTTTAACATGGATTGTTTTAGAGGGCTCTACCTTTTGCAGGGTGTATTTATTAGGCATGATGAATAAGTCTTCAAATTTAGAGGTCAATTCTCATGTTTCGTGGAAACGGTAGGAACATTTGGGTCAAATTCCTCAGAGGAGCAATCCTTCATGGAATGAAGAGTTTAGCTCAAAGTTTTTTTTCCACCTCAATTCTAAAAATGCACCTTAAAAAACTGATCTTTCTTATCTAAAATGTGCTGTACAAAGATTTATTACCATATGCCATACAGAGTTTTTATTATTATTCCTACATGTATTAATCTTAGTTATTTCTCATTTCGCCTTGCTATCTCAGGTCGGTCTGATCGCTGCCCGCCGTACCGGACGTCTGCGTGGAACCAAGAAGGTCAAGGACTCCAAGGAATAACCTGTAAATTAAGACAATATGACAAAATAGTCAATAAAATGCCCCAAAAACCAATGCAAGCAGTGTTCGCATCCATCATTTGTGTTTCTCTCAGTATGCCAATAGACCAGTTAACTTATATGTATTGAATTATTAGGAGTGTTTCTTCTCAAAATGCCTAATGATTCACTGATGAATTCATATATGAATGGAATCCGCCTGGCAGACGTATTTTGTGCTTAGACATTTGCTCCTGCCTTTATTTCATTAAAAGTTAGGGTTGGGTTTTAGGTTAGGTTTAGGGCTAGGTCCAGCACCTAAAGTTGCATACTTGGGCCATGCAAAGCCAAGGTTTGTAATCAATTGCTTAATGGTAATGGCCAATCGAGATCGTGGTTGCATGACCATATTGTTAACAAGGCTGACTTTTAACCAATCAGAATCGTTATTCCAATCAACAAACCTTGCCTCCCCTCTATTACAAAATCCATGATCACACCAACGGAAGAAGAATCATATCAGAGCAAATTTCTAAACAAAATGTTGACCTTCATTTATTAATGTGATGGCCTACATGAAAATCAATCGAAATCTGTTTGGTGGAAACTTTGAGGCGACAGTTACTTTATCTGGGGTTAAAGTTCAGAAATCAATTAGTTTGGGAGAAGTTTTTGTTTGAGATTGTTTCATTCAACCATAGTATAAAATGGGTAGTAACTCGGTATTGGATTGGAGGTGAGAGAGAGCATGGAGAGAATACGATGATGATTTTGGAGAAAGGCGATGAACAGGAAATAGAGAATATGGTGGTGGGGGGGGGGGGGGGAAGAGTTTTTATGAAAATTGGAAGAGTCCGAGGAGAAATATGAAGGATATGAGATTGAGTGTAATGGAAGAGAAGATTTGAAGAAAAAGTACAGTGGAAGGGAGATGAAGATGACTTGGGGGGGGGGGGGGGGGAGTTGAAGGAGAAGAGAGAAGAATGAAAATATAAAAGAGAATGTTGTGACCAGAGGATATGAACTTATGATAGTTGAGAGAGTTGAAGAGAAAACTTGAGAGGAGGAAGATATGAAAAGTATAGGCGAAGTACAAACTGGAAAACGTGGTGGGAAGAAGAATATTAATAATCTCCTCCCCCCCCCCATCTCTCTCTCTCTCTCTCCCTCTTTGTCCCTCGCCAATCTCTCGCATTCTTTAGCTATGTACATCAATAGTATTAAAATACGAAAGTGAAACTATTCAAAAATAATATTAGATGATAAAAAAAACGTGTATCATAATTTCCCCATTTGAATGAAAATCTGGTCACCCTCGCATGGCGCGTGTATGACTGGCGGAACGTGCCATAAACATGACAACTGTACAACCATATATCCATCGAATGGATGTACGGTTTTAACCAATCAGAACGTAGGAAACCGCACATCCATACATCTGTGAGACCATCATACAACCAGTGGCGGATCCAGGGGGGGGGGGCCCGGGCCCCCCCCCTCTTGAGAAAAAAATCATTTAAAATCACGCGATTTTTACCTTTTTTTTGGGGGGGGGTGCAAATTTTAAAATTTTCGAGCACCAAAAAAAAAAAAAAAAAAGTGCTCACTACCTCCCCCCCCCACTGAGCGACTTTTCGGCTGGCTGAGTCGTTGCGATTTTTGTTTGGACTTCAAAAAAAGTGTCCACTTACACCCCCCCCCCCCCCCCCCCCCCCCCCCCCACTGAGCGACTTTTTGGCCGGGCGCGATTTTCAAATTTTCGGGAGCAAAAAAAAAAAAGTTGGGCCCCCTCCCCTAAGAAATCCTGGATCCGCGCCTGCATACAGCTATAGAACGCATGTAAAGTCGTTACGTTTATGAAGGACGGAACGTTCCATAAAGATGACAATAATTGACAACTATACGCTAAAATTCAAATGAAAAGTTATAACAATCTTATTCTGTATCGAAAATAATATCGCTAGTGATATTCGTTTGTCTCGCAATGTGGTCAATAAGGAATCTAAAAGTTCTGGTTTGTACAAAAGCATGAGCTGTATTTCAAATTTCTAGCACCATTCAAAAATTCACAATGTAAAAAAAAAGGTGTAAATCACCTAATTTGTTCATATCATACAAACGCTCTGTATAAATATAAAAAATGATGTTACTTTTACATGTATAGAATAAGATGTTAGTTCTTCAAAACTTTAAAGATTCCCCAACCTACGATGGTAACCTAACTAACGCAACTTTTGAATTTGGACGGGCATATACTAAAATATTAAAAAATCTTTTGATATATTAAATCTCTTCTCTGTACCTTTACCGAAATCCCGTTCACGATTAAATAAAACATCGGGAATTCATATTTCACGCTTTTACATATATTTCATATTTATATTACACGTACGGCTTCGTTCCAACTAAGCATCTGAAGTACTGTAGGCTAATTCCGTTTACTATTTCTCAAATATTGGATAAAATCGATAAACTTGTGTTTATTACACCTGTCAAATCTATCAATGTACATATATAACAAGATTTATACCCACAAAAATAATTCAATACAAAAGACCATAAATCATAGTTAAATTTCATGTAAAGGATATAAATATCTTTACAAAATGTGCGTAGAATAATTACTGAAAATTGACAATATTTTTCCCACTCCTAAAATCAGGCTGCAGATCCACCCCCCCCCCCTCCGCATTAGGTCGCATTTACAATACGGGCGGGGGGGGGGGGGGGGGTCAACCATGATGACAAATATATCAGTGAGATTTAGGACAATAGGAACTGAATCAGAGGCGTTTAGGCAAAGTCATCATGCGCGCGGGTGGGGGATGGTCTTACAGGCAGATGAAAATCGTGATAATGATCGAAAACTAACAAAATCATTGATTAGTCGGGATGGTGTGGCAGGAAGTCCTAACATCTTCCTTTTCGTTACCTTTCCCCCTCACTTTCCTTTCCTCTCTCACTTTTTTTTTTCGCCATTCGAGAAGGGAAGGACATGTTTTCACACAGAGCTACGCTAAGTCATGGAAGTAGGGGTGATAGTGATCAACCCCCCCCCCCCCCCCAACAAAGAGAACAACAAATCTAACAACATTCCTCCCTTTTTTTTCTCCAAAGTTTTAGGGGGGGAGCTAAAGTATTAATAATCAGGTAGACTGTAACGAGTGGAGCGTACATTTGCGTGGGGTCCAGGGGCAAAGCCCCGGCGGGGGTCAAGGGGTGGACCCCGGAAGCCCAGGGGCTTTGTGCATAAATACGGTCAGATGAGCATATTTTGATACCTTATTTGTGACACTAGCTGGTCACGAATTGGCGTGGGGTCGGGGTCGCCCCCTAAAGATCAGGGGTTTAAAGCTTTAAATTACGGTCAAATGAGCATCCAAGGGCCCGCTTAAGGGCCTTTGGTGGGTTTCCAGGGGGCAGAGCCGTCGGAGGCTCAGGGGTTTTAGGCATTTAACTATGGTCAGATGAGCATATTTTGATACCTCATTTTTGACACTGGCAGGTCACTATTCTTTCTTTCTTTTTTTCTATTTCTCTTCAAAATACTTTTCCAAAATAGTGAGGGATCCGGCTCCCCGAGCCCCGCCGCTACAGGTGGTGATTTATGATTGTCAATCGATGCTATCTTTGCATAATTAATGTAATAAGCCCTGGTGAATAAGTGGAGGAAAAAAAAGGGAGAGGGGGGGGGGGGGGGCTGTAACATAATTTGCCACTCCAACTAATGCCCGTTGCTCATAATATTATGAGGCGTCCTTTCGCTTGCGTTTTTACCTGCGCCATGCAACGCAATGTTTGCAAAATTAAATGTTAAGGTCACAAAAAATGATTGACACTGTCTAACCTCAGACAACGACGCGTAGCCCATTATGCGACGGGCAAATAATATACGTTGTATCTGTCATCATCTTCCCATTCAATTATAACCAAGTCTACCATAATCAATTATGATTAGTAACCAAGCACCATAAATGACATTTATAATACGTTAAAAGGTTTGACAATCCATTTCCTTTCTTGTGTACTGCTGACGACATTGAGTGCAGAAATCTCGATCCAGGCATGGCACAATGATTCTCATCTCAATCACAATCTAAAAATGAGCCGTAATATAACTGTGATACAGGGGGATCCGGGATAATATCATCACTAAGGACGACTCGGTAAATAATAAAGGCCGAATTTTCTACGAGAGCTCAATCAATAATTGCAAATATTGGCCTAAATATCGCATTAAGTACGTCTTTTAAAACACTAATTTTCATGTTTTTCTGCTAGGAACGTGAAAACTAATTAGTAAATAAGTACTTTAAGTTATTTGTAGACTTGAAATTATATAGATGATCATGATTTTAGGACTATTTAGAGGGGATCCAGGCTAGCTGAGCACCATGCCCGACTCGGACCCGGTAGAAATGCCAAGTTGCCCCCCCCCCCCCCCTGGTGTTGGCCCACAAGGCCCAATCCGACGATAACCCAATATAGAGGTAAATGATCTCTTCGAAAATTGGCAGCGGTCTGGTGTGTATATAGCTAGTACTCCTAGAACTCATTAAACCCAGTTGCCCTACAATGCCCATCGAGTTCGCCCTATAGTGTCGAGTTATATCTGACGCACCTCTGAGTTATATAATAATGATGCTTTATAGACTCAAGGTGGCTTTTCTTGAGGATGGATCCGGTCAAGCATTGCGTCCAAAACCTTGACCGCCTTCTTCTCCGACTCGTCCTCGATATGCCACCATTTCTTTAACTCTTCAGCACCTTTCGGCGCAAAATAATAGTCCCCTTGCTTGGCCCGAATCTCCTCCGTAAAGGGTTTCTCTGACTTGATGACATCCCTGCAAATCCGGTCGTTCACCGCCGATGCCTTCAAGCGATACGCAACAATGTTGATACCTTCAGGATGCCATTGAGATTCCTGATCCTCGATATCATCTGCATTGGTTGCTTCTTCTACACAGCGGTCCATCAACCGCGCGTTCAAATCTCGCAACGTCCTAACGTCCTGCTCCATACGGGTGCATCCGTACGCTTCCACTCTCTTCCTAAAGGAGTCGTTAAAGTACTGATAAAGCTGCATATCGCCGTAATTCCAATTCTGGATCCTGTTCGCGGCACGTGGCGAAGTTTTATGTATATGCTCTCTCGCGTTTAACTTTAGATAGATTATATCATTGAAGTCCCAGCACATCAATTCTTTTAATAGAACCAGAGATTCGTCAAAGTACTCTGAGATCAAAACAAAATGGAACCTGAGCTGCACTTCAAGGATGGTGTCCGCAATCTTCGTTTTGCTGTCCATGTCTTCCGGCTCTAGCCCGAGATCGTAAAGGAGAGGGTTTCGGGCATAGCGGCGATGTACATTTAAGTCCGACGCGTTGTAAAATGCGTTTGGGTTCCTCAAGAATGTATTAATCTTAACTAAGTGCGTCTGGTTGCCAAAGTCCTTACCAAGACCCAGATAGGAGTAGATGGACTCGTAGAGGGTCAATGGTGATCTCAGGATCGTGATGTAGAAACTATCTCGAGGCATCAGGGTTGCTATATCTAGGAGGGGAAAAAAAGATAATAGTTGAAGATCAATAAAAATTATACCAAGTGGTGCACAGGCTTACTACAGGCCTATGTAAAATAATCATATAAACAGGATGGATCCAGGAGAGCTTGGCACAACTCAGACTCGACATGAGTGGATACTTTCATACTTTAACACAAGAACTTTGTTGGTTTACTAAATTGGAGAAGACGTGTACAACTGATGTATCTGTTTGGTTTTCACCAATAAATTTGTCTATTTGTTCTAATTTTGTCTGAATAAATATGTCTGAATAAAATGTTTCATGCATGGTTAAATAAAAAGTTTGACTGAATGTTTGAAGAGTTGAGTTGATTTTGGTTCTTACCTGGAGCGCTGAACCTGGCATGGTGCGCGAACATGTTGAAGTGTTTCCCCCTCTCAATAAAATCCTTAGGGACGTCCCTGGTAGCATTAAACCGCCGTATCAGATCAAAGAGATGTGTCCTAGGCGGCAACAGCAGTCGAAGATCGTTCTTGATTGCATGACGGAACATCATGTTCTGCATCGTCGAGCTCCCGCACTTATGCGTCTTCCAGAAGACCACATTGTGGCGAGGAAGACATGTTCCACCGTTCCCGCTGACGTCTTTTCGTACCGGGTCGGCGCCGAGGACCTCTATGGTTTTGCCGTCCCGGAGATTTCGTGAAAGCTCTGTCTTTATCTTTTGTTGTGAATAACGGTATTGGTTCTGAGACCGATCTTGCTTCTCTGGCCCGTTTTGTACCAATCCATCTGCAGAAAGGTTTAGAAATAAAGACATTAAGGAGGGGATGGGAAATTTAATCAATTTGATTTAGTATCTCCTTTTAATATAGTTCCCCAAAATACCTCTTCACTCACTTTGTTAACCTCTTCCTTTATAATTGTGTCCACTTGAATCTAATATAATTTTGATTAATCATTTAATATTTCCTGTTACTTTACCTTTTTCCTGCTGACTGATTCCGAACCTCCGTTGGTGGAGCGACACACCACTGATGACGTCATCCTTACGTTTCGGTACATCAATAGGCCTTGAGGCATTACGTATGACGCTGTATTGTGGTAGACAGAAAGATAAGAAGAAGGGAAATTTTAATTTACGTAATATTTCAAACGATCAGGCTAGTCTGTAACTATTTTTTTTTAACTCAATGTATTCACTTCACTCGTATGAAAACATTCAAAAAGCACAAGGGACCAGCAGTATACAGTGCGTCCCAGAAAAAAACGAAACCGTGAATAATTATTATCGATGCTTTTTCATAACTTAATCACGATTATAATTAGTAAATGACACATAGTTGTAAAGCTTAGATCCTCCTCTTTCATTTGGTGGAACTCATATGATGCATATTTTACGCATACGCGATTAAAAACAATTTGAAGAGAGGAAACCAAAAAGTTATTTTGCGGGCGGTATCTGAATTTCATAGAAAACAATAAGATTTCTTGAAAGTTCAATTTCTGCCCTTTCATATGACACCTCAATCAGGAAAAATGAGCCGGGAATAACAAAGTTCTGTTTGTTTAAAGTAATGATTGCATTTTCATAATTTGAGTAAACGAGTTCATTTTCACTGGCTGCCTGCCGTAGCAACAAACAGAACTGACAAAAGACTAAACTCCGTTTCGTTGACGATCAGCCATGCATCAAGTCTTTCGTCTTCTTTGTGCATGGCTGATCGTCAAAACGGAGGGCAGAAATTGAACTTTCTAGAAATATTATTTTTCTATGAAATTCAGATACCGCCCGCTAAATGACTTTCAGGTTTCCTCTCTTCAAATTGTTTTGAATCGCTCATGCGTAAAATATGCATCATATGACTTGCACCAAATGAAAGAAAATGATCTAAGCTTTACAAATATGTGTCATTTATTGATTATAATCGTGATTAAGTTATGATAAAACATCGAAAATTCTCGGTTTCGTTTTTTTTTAGACGCACTGTACATTCCTGACATTAAAAAATATATCTTTCCATGTATTCCCTGTTTTGTCGGTATCATGAACCTTTAGGAATGTTCTACCTTTCTAAATGTCCTTATTAATTTCTTTTATTTGTCAGTCTCGTGGGTCGTTGGTTTAGTGAAACGTTATAAAAAAAAGTTCAAGAAATCATCGTTATTATTGGAATATCGGTCTCGGCCTCCGGTCTAGTGAACCCATTAAACTGTTAACGCGATCAAACCTGTCGGTCTACTAGAACTTGACTGCCACAAACGAGAAAATAAATTTACAGAGGAATTGATGTTAATAGTAATAAGAATCTATACAGTATATTGGAAACTATATCCTAGACATACACACACTCACAGACACATAATTATACACACAGATTGGTCTTATCTTTTCATTACAACGCCTTTGTGGTGCGAGTGGTAGAAGGGTCCAACGTCCGGTGCGCTGGTACCACGCCCTTTCGCAAGAGAATATGCTTACCCCCCCCCCTCCCCCTCCCCTCTAAAAATACAATTGTGGCGCTCTTGTAACCGTTACCTGCAATTTGATTCGGTTTGATCAAGGAGATTCCTTTGTTTGATACAACCTTCATTTTCAGGACTCCTCAATCCTCCCTCTCTCTCTCTCACAACGTCATGGTGCATCCGCAAGCCTACTGTGTAAACCTTCATTCTGTTTACACACTTTATTTTATGCATACAAAGAGTGTTTAACTTCGAGCTTCTAATTCCAGTCTAGGCACACAGTTCAAAGGTCTTTGGGTGTGCCAAACCCTTTGTCAATAAAGAAGTCTTATCATTAGGGCGTGAAAGTTTTGTCTGTGAAATGAAAGACGTTTACGTAACACAGACGACAATGGTTTGTTTTCGTAAGGCCCTGGAATCAGGCTCGGCAGTCGGCATACAGTTTGGTCAGCGGAACCACTAGCATTCAATATTTAGCCATGATAAGTGGAAGAAGACCACCGTTTTGAGGCCCATGGGTAGATTACAAGAACATAGAACAACACACCCTCGTCAATTGCAACACGGGTCAAAGCATGAAATAAATAATGCCATATCAATAATAAGGGACGTCGATCGCTAAGTCACGGAAGAGGGAGTGGGGATAGGGGGGAGGGGGCAGGTGCGTTCGCAGGGGGGGGGGGATAACCCCCCTCAAATTGTTTTAATTTTAGTAAAAACACAAAACAAAAACAACAAAAGACGAATATCTGACGACGTAATTTCCAATTTCCGGGGCAAAAAAGGTGCTCTTACACCCCACCCCCCCCCCCCCGCTTATTCAGCGGCTGGCTGAGCCGTTGCGAAATTTTCAAATTTTAAAACAACCCCCTTGATAAATTCTTCGTACGCCACTGGGGGGGGGGGGGGGGTGCTAACCTTAAAAAAATACACTTTTCCTCATAAACTGATTCGTTTAGATTTGTATTCTATTCCTAACCAGCTTTTTATTTATTTTTCATAGAAAACGTACAAATCGTCTGATAAAAGTCAAAATGGCCGTTATACTTAACACAATGTGAACACCCTCTTACCTCTCCGCACACGAGATATTTACATTAGGAGGGGTGGGGGGGGGGAGACAGAACAGTACTCCCCTCACATTCTCTTATTACTGTCTTTTACAATCATGCTTAATATCCCCAGGGACGTCGATACGTCCTTTTTAATTAGTGAGGGGCGGGGGGGGGGGGTGATCGTAGGTGTCGGACCAAATAAACCGACAGGGTAGCTGAAAATTCCAACAGGCAGAGTGCATGGGGGGGGGGGGGGGTCTCACACACTCCCTATACCCCCTCCCCCATTAGCGACGGGGAAAACCACGTCGTCTGACAGCCATGATCAGAATAAATAATGTCTTCCTGTCTGGCCAGCCTTAAGTGGGTCATCCTTGATTCCCCGACAACAACTCACGATCAAACCAAGGAGGATATACCTCTTTGATCGAACACATGGCAACATGTTAACACTGTGCTACATTTTGTCCCTAAGTCCCGCCATTTTTTTTCACTGCACATTTTATCTCCCAAGGCCCACCACATTCAAGAGTCAAGACGCACGCACGCACTGAATTGCGCACAAGTCGTATTCTTAATGGCTGTTGACCATTGCACACGAGGCGTTATTTTGATTGCGTTATTACCTGCGCCAATCGAGGCTGACGAATTTACTTTGTCGGCTGTCCGCAAGAACAGAAGGCCATAAGAGCTATAAACGGGCTTCTTGCGGGCAGCCAAAGATTTAACCAATACACTATCTAACCAATGTTGGCACTGCTCATTTTGCAATCACTTTTTTGTGGACGAACCATGCAATTTCACATTATTGTGCTTCATGGAATGTATAGGTCACTGACGCCGTCCTGAAATACATCATAATTATGAGCATTATTTCGATCAGTAGTCTGGAGGATGTCAGACTGTCTTGATCGGTGACAGGTGATTACAGATCATGTGACATGATGAGAAAGACATGTGATTACAGATCATGTGACATGATGATGAGAAAGAAAGGTAGAGAGAGTGGTGGAGAAAGAACTAAAGAAGGCTTGTGTGAATTACATGTATTTGGCAGAACACGTGAGAGGGAGAGAGAGAGAGAGAGAGAGAGAGAGATTAATTGTTTTAGAAGAAAATGTTGCAGGCCTACATCACACACATTATGCGAAATACAATGTCGCGATAATGTGGACAGACCGTCTAGCAGGTGCTCACATGATCATATTTTTGTCTGTCGAGAATCCAACGTATGGAATGCCTATTTGACCTATACTTCCCAATCAAATACTCCCCATACTCTCAGTCGCTACCCAGGGGCGTCGCTAGACCTTTATCGGGGGGGGGGGGGGGTGTAGCAGGCATGGGGTGTAGAGGCCACCGATTACTGACAAAACTAGCCACCAATTAACGACAAATATATAATTGCCAATGTCCCAATGTCTGCAAATTTAACCCTATAAACCCGGGGCCAGGAGTTAAATCTATTTTCAGTTTCCCACCTCCCGCGCGAAGCGCAGAAGCTTTGACATAATTTATAAGAGAAATAGGACGATTCGTTGTACCGTTACCGACTCTTAATCTTGTTTTGCCCCTCCCGCGCGAAGCGCAGAAGCTATGACGTTTCATTAAATTATTAGAGAAAGAAGACGATTCGTTGTACCGTACGTGTCCTTGCCTGAATTCATTTCCCTCTAGTGCGAAGCGCGGAAGCTTTGCCGTTTCATTAAATCATTACTCTTAATCCTTGTCTGAATTCATTTTCGACCATCCCGCGGAAGCTTTACCGCTTCATATTAGAGAAAGAAGACGATTCGTTGTTCCGACTCTTAATCAATGTCTGAATTTTCAAATAACTAGAATTTTCAAATAACTAGGTTTCTTTATCCGATAAAAAGTCAAAGTTCGTAGGAAAAAAAATTACCGGCCGACCGACGTAATACATCTTACCGACTTCAAACTCCTGCGTTGAAATAGCACACGAGGATCGAGCAAGAATACCGATACAGCGGACCCGACAAAGCAACATAATTATATAATGCGTATCTTTCTTGCTCCCTCGACGTGGCGATTCTATCCACCACCCCCCCTCTCTTTCTTACTCCCACCCCTCTCTCTCTCCTCCCTTTCATCCCCCGTTTCTTTTTCCCCCTGTTTTTTAACTCCTTTTTTTTCTTTCATTTTCTTTATTTTCCTTTCTTTCCTCTCCTTCCTCTTTTTCTCTTTCTTCATTCTCTTCTCTTTCCTTTCTTTCCTTTTTCTCTTTTTCTTTTCTTTCCCTTTCCCTCTCATTTTATCCTCCCCCTTTTCTCATTTTTCCCCGACAGCAGCGCAATTTTACCAACACTATCCTGACAGGTTGTGGTGTCGCACCCCCCCCCCCCCCACACACTCCTCCTTTAGCGACGCCCCTGTCTCTACCGCTTAACCCATAATGCATTTTACACATGAAAAATAGGTTATTGTACCACAAATCATTTAGCAACAGTGGCCCGCCGTCCACTGTCTACACATCTCGGATTTTAACTTCAACCCTGGACCCTATTCCTACCCCACATAATAGTTGCAAACATGACACATATTAAGTTGTACAACACATCCTTCACGACAAATAGTCGAATACACTTAAACTATGCATAAAACACTGCACCTAACCCTTATCCTGAACCTGACAAGCCGACTAATAATAATAATAATAGCTAGTTCTTATATAGCGCTTTTCAGGACCGAAGGGCCTCTCAAAGCGCTTCACAGATAATTTGCCATCATAACCCTCACCTATTATATTTGAAGAAAACACCCCGAGCAAAATCGGCTCTACGGAGGCATGCTACCCTTTGACTTCCAATTTTTCTACACAACAATGTCAGATTTTCTGAAAATAATTATCAAAAAGAAAATCACTAATTATTTTGTAAGATGAATTTGAGAAATGATTCAAAACAATCGTACTAACCTCAAACTTATTTGTCGGTCTCTCCGCGAGGAAGGGTTATCCCTTGCCTGGTCATCGACCACGGTTAGACGTCGATGACCACCGATCAATGTTGTCACGAAGGAAGCTTGATTGTAGTTCGTCCATGGGAGATAGACGAACACGAGTAAGCTACATGCTGCGATGATCGCGGTGATGAGTCTCCTCCGGGGCCAGGACCTCATTGTTGCTTTATAAAATTAATGTCAGTCCGAACACGAGTTCTGCAACGAGAAAATAGAGATAGTTTCACATGAGACAATGCTAAAGGGGTATTTGGCAACCCTTAGTTAACGCCAATTTTGTTGAATATATTTATTTTGGTGCATATAATCAGAGATTTCTTGTTGCCATCTTGAATTGTATTTCTTTTTTCTTCTTTTTCCCCCACCCTTTCCGTCTATAAACTCTATATTATTCAAAGCGAGGGCTGGTTTCTGGTTAACATAATCATGATTTGTGAGATCTATAAATATTGTTATGCCAACTTGGACAAAATACCATCGAAAATAACATCTTTATGATGTAACAAATCAGTCACATGTTTTGTTTCTATAATCCATTTCGCATTTATGTCACATCGTCTGTAATACCTAATGATCCCGGCCAACATCGGCATTGGCTGAACTAAAACGTAAAAAGCGTTATAACGGCTGGTTCAAAATAACCGTATATTTTGGGGGCACCACAAATATTAGAAATCTTTATATTTATGATTATTTCAGCCGTCTCTGAACCGATTTTGATCAAACACAGAAGATTTTTAATTTAAATGATTATTTTCTTTCAAATTCAACACTCATTTTTTTATTATCTCACCCAAAATATGTTGTGTAGCGACCTCTGCATCTCAACTATCCCTTTAATATATTGAACCTTAAGCATTGAACTAAGAGCATATACAATTCAAAATTATGAATATAACTGTAAAAGTGTAAAGAACAAGGAAAAAATAGCCTAAGATACTTGACCAGTACAAAGAGACACAAAGAAATTAGACTCAATGAAAATCATCTATTTCCTGTAACATTGTATCTTTATATATATTTTGAAAAACATTACACATGAAATTAAAAAGGCATGCATACAAAAATAGCCAGGCCTACGACCTGTGAATATGTGGAGGGGGGAGGGGGGGGGGGGGACATGTCCGTTTTTGTCTACTTCAATTTCCTTTGGTATTATCTTTGTATGGGTTTCAACATGGAATATAATACATATATACGAAATAACATCGATATAGCCAGTCTCTAACAAGAGGGAGGGGGGGGGGGGTGGGGGGGGAGGTTGCTGGGAAATGAAATTCGTGAATACAAAATCATCCTGAAAGACAGACTAGCCATGGGTCAAGCAGGTTCACATGGAACACATTCCCTCACTGATGAATTCCAGAAGTCTACCTTTCATTCGTCACACACTCCTCGGAGTGGAAATTGACATTTCCTACTGTGCGAGGCCGAAGGACCAAACTTATAGTACGTCTCGTCGTGTACAGCATATTCACATTGGCAATTTGGCAGCAACAATCACAACATAATAATATTACAACTATATTAAACGAGGAACTAAGTAATATATTAGCAGCGACCTCAATTTATTATTGTAATCGGGAAGTAGTTTCATTAATAACATAGTATAGTAATATTATCATTATTGTATAATTTGTTTCATTATAAATTAAATGAGGTTGGTAATATAGGCACGAATGCAATAATATCCCAACTTTGAAAGCGCATAAAGAACGTTACGATGTGACAATTTTGCGAATGAAAGAACATTAGTTAGCATTATCATTTTATATCATTGATATAATACCGACCTCTATTATTGTTACTTCCTTATTCTATTTTGTACAGACTGTCGTGAATCACCTTTTCACATCTTGTGTTCCCCTTACATTTCTCAGTAATTCAAAACTATTTCCCTTGCCTTCAAGGTTGTATATATGGATTGTATTTGAGTGCTGCACTTATTGTATAGAAATAAAGGTTATGGAGACAGTAATGATACATAAATAAATAAGGAATAAGGAATAAATAATAAAAGAATAAATGGAAGGATAAATAGTTAAACTCATGTAAGGCTAAGTGAAAACATTGTGTATTAATGATGCCTAATAGTAATATCATGTATCAAAATGAATTAAACAATTCAAATTTCAATTTAAAACATTGTCTAATTATTGTGTTTGCTTACAGCAAACCAAGGCAAATCCCTCTTTTTTGTTTCGTTTATTCTCCAAATATTGTGTCCTTCCCCCCTCCCCTCTCTCTCTCTCTCTCTCTCTCTCGCTCTCTCATTTTCATCTGGAATATTGACACGACCCAATAAACTGACATTCTCATAAAAATTATATGAAATATATATTATGAATGATATTAAATTTATCATCATCAACTTGTTATTAATAATGGCAAGCTCCTATATAGAACATCAGTTGATTGGGTCTCACAGTATTTTCTTCTTAGATGTATATCCTTCTCCTTCTTTTCCTCTCCTATTTCTTTCTTTGTGTCCAACGAAGTTCTATACCCAACCCTGTTTCTTGTCATTTATTGAGATGATTCTTTTTCTAACATTTTCCTTGGTCTATAATATATTTCTTCCTCATCTCTCCCAATTCCTTTTCATCATTTATCTGATTTTAACTTTTTCAATGGCTTCCTTACCTCCTTGTTTCTCTGTCCTTTTAAATTTATTTGTATAATTAATCTTCTACTTCACACCTCCTTCTTCTTCACCATCATAATACGTGGGTTCGTTTGTCTTTTTCGTCTCTTTTTTTAGTTCACCCGTTTTACTTCCTCAATGCTTACTCCACCTCATCCTCCTCCCCCTTCTTCTTCCATTTCTCCTCATTCCTCTCCTCCTAGGCCTTCTTTTCCCTTTCCCTTCATAATCATTGGCTTCTTCACATTTTCATCAATTTTTGCTCTTTCATTCATCTGTTTTCATCATGTTATTCCTCCTCCTCCTCCCCTAGCTCTTTCCCCTTCTCTTTCCTCCTCCTCATTTCTTCGTCTTCACCTCGCTCTTCCCTTATACAGGCTACACTTTATACAGGCATAACGTATATACAAAATTGACACAACGATACATAGTAATAAAATATATATATATATCTTGTTACCTTGTATGTTTATCAATCTTAGCGAAGCGCAACATATTACAATGGCATTATGTTCCTCAGACCAAGGAGCTAATTATACCTGCAACAACAAAAAACCAGCAAAAAAAAATGTCATTGTATATTGATCAATCTTAGCGAAGAGCAACATATTACAATGACACTATGTTCCTCCATGGAGTTACTAGCCCAAAGAGTTTATACCAGCAACTATGTCTTGATCGGACACAGTCATCACGGTATATAATAATAATATTGACAGTTGACACACAGTCACAATGATACATAATAAGTCATGTAATAGTCTGGATAGACAATCTTACCTTAGACGAACGAGAGAGGTTCCATCAAATACAAAATATCAAGATTTTCGCGAAACAACATCATGAACACTGATCTTCAGCACTACACAGTAGTGTATCAGACTAGTATTATTCTACGTAAATACCTTAATACCACATATTGGCCTGTAAGGCATACAGATTACAGTACTATTTCATTGTGTGTAGGGCTTCGTGTGCAGTGAAAGAAAGGAGCGTCGATCACTGTATAGACTCTCTTCATCTGGAAATCGGATTATCCTTTTGAATTGAGAGAAAGTCATAAAGGCGTTGTTAGACAAGCGAATCCATTCATGCACATCATCGTTCTTACTTAAAACAGGACACAGTCCAGCAATGCAAAGAAATTATATCTCTAAATGAAACAAGCGTACACCACCATATCAAACTTCTTGAAGAACCTGAGCCGTCGTTATCGCCACATAATCCTTCCAAAGAGCAGGTCTATAGCGTACGAGGTCTCAATGCAGTGTTTTTACTCCTTGAGGGCTATATACGTAGGGCACTTCTGTAACTTGATTTGCCCCCCCCCCCCCCACTCAGTGTTATTTAGGGTACGCATATGCGTGTTCCAACCGACCCCCCCTTTTCAGCAAAAGTCCGGTGTGTAAAGTCAATACGGCTCGACCTTTTTCTTTTGTATACGAGCCTTTTTTCAGCACCCCTGTTACACCCTCAAATGTAATAACTCCCACAAATGTAATAACGCCCACAAATGTAATAACACTTTACCCACAAATGTAACAACACCCACAAATGTAATAACACTTTACCCACAAATGTAATAATTTCACCCACAAATGTAATAACCACTTTACCCACAAATGTAATAATTTTTAATCACCCACAAATGTAATAATGACTTTACCCACAAATGTAATAAATTTGAAGTGATATTTTGAATCACCCACAAATGTAATAATGACTTTACCCACAAATGTAATAAATTTGAAGGGATATTTTTGTCGAATTTAAAACTAAAACCCTGTAATAAAGCTGGGTATAGCGCGCAGTCTTTGCTCCAGACCCGGTTATTTAAAAAAAAAAAAAAAGTCTTCAAAACTAAGACCCCACCATCTTCCAAACTAAGACCCGGTAATAAAGCATGGGTTTAGAGCGTAGTTTTTCTTCCAGACCCGGTTATTTCAAAACTTTTTAAAAATCTTCAAAACTAAGACCCCATCATCTTATTCCTGTGGAAGAACATATATAAGTATTGAGCGTAGTCTTTCCTCCAGACCCGGTTTTTCAAAAGTTAAAAAACAAACAAAAAACAAAACAAAACAAAACAAAACAACAAAAAAAAACTTTAAACTAAGACCCCTCTATCTTCCAAATTAAGACCCGGTAATAAAGCATGGATTAGAACGTAGTCTTTACTTCAGACTCGGTTATTTAAAAAAAAAAAAATCTGCAAACTAAGACCTCACCATCTCATTCCTGTGGAATAACATGGGTATAGAGCGTAGTCTTTCTTCCAGACCCGGTTATTTCAAATGAAATAGAAATTTAAACAAATCTTCGAAACTAAGACCCACCATCTTATTCCTCTTTTTTTTCAATTAAAAATAAATTACATTATTACATATGTGGATACAACACGTCTTAAATAAATGATTGGTCGGCGGTCACACGAACTGACGAATCAGTCAAAATGGTCCATATATATAACACACAGAGGAGGGACCGATTCGATGGTTCGTTGACCGTTGATCGGAGAGACAAAAATCATATAAATAAATACAGTACGGACTACGTCCAACTTTCTATCTCTCCCGCCCCTTCCCCCCTCCCCCTTTTCTCTTTCTCTCTCTCTTTCCCTCTCCCTGTCTGTCTCTCTGTCTATCTGGCAATGTCGTTTTCCATCTTCAGCTTTTTTTTATAATGTTTTTTATTCCTCCATTTGCTTCTTCGCCGGCAGCATATCTTCCTTGAGATTAATTATTATAACATAATTATCCCTGATGATTTAACATTATACCTTATATTTATTATGTACTATGACCCTGTTTTTTTCTTTTTTGGGGGGATGATAATCGGTTAACAAGCAAATAACAACGCATACTTTTCATATAACAAATCATAAATAGCTGTATAACGAGATCGCGCGAAACATATTTGCATGTTTTGGATGAACGATTGCAGAACCCTTTGACTGATAAAATATCTATATACTCTCTCAATCAATGGGAGTAAATTGCAGAGGTTATGGTTTTTATAGTATTAAATGCAATGATGGATACATAGATTTTGTAAGATAGAAAGTATTTTATTCCAAACGAATGAAGAGGTTGTTTCATTAATATACAGACGGTAACAGAACCAAAATAATTATTACGTATAAAAAGGTGGAGTAACTCACATGTCTTTTACAAGCAAACAAGGTTATAATTTGGGCAATATTGAACCTGATAACATCAACTGAACTTGATATAAAACGCAAACAACCTAACACGTGACAATTCTTCTAAGCTAGGAAAAACAAGAGAACAAGATGCCGAAATACTAAATGTACCTGGCTTTCTGTAACTTAGTATTCGTCCATATAAAACTACTTAACACGTACAACTCCAAAAGTTTTTCAGTAATACTTTTCAGATGCTTTAAGAGTAGACGGAGTTGAAATGAAGTATGACTGATCAAAAGAAAATAATTATTTTAATTATACAATGAGATAAAGAATATTAACAACCTTTACCTGATCTGGTATGTTTGGTACATTAAGTTTTTTTTCCTGGGATCTAATCGTTCTTTTTTTTACACGCTGCAAAGCCTTGTAAGCCTTTCTTCGATAGTATAGTTTGTTTTTTGACGGGAGATATAATTTTGTTCTGGTTTCCTACTAAAGAAAATCTCGAAAGGAGATTTCCATCCAAGGACCTTTTTCGGGGTCCTCGTTTAGGAGTTTTGTATAAAAGGGAAGCTCTTTAACCCAGTTGATACCCTTTTGTTTGTTTACAATAGAATATTTACATGATTAAGAAATCGTCGACGGTCAACGAACCATCGAATCGGTCCCTCCTCTGTGTGTTATATATATGGACCATTTTGACTGATTCGTCAGTTCGTGTGACCGCCGACCAATCATTTATTTGTGACGTGTTGTATCCACATATGTAATAATGTAATTTATTTTTTAAATGAAAAAAAAGAGGAATAAGATGATGGGCTTAGTTTCGAAGATTTGTTTAAATTTCTATTTCCTTTGAAATAACCGGGTCTGGAGGAAAGACTACGCTCTATACCCATGTTATTCCACAGGAATGAGATGGTGAGGTCTCAGTTTGAAGATTTTTTTTTTAAAATAACCGAGTCTGAAGTAAAGACTACGTTCTAATCCCATGCTTTATTACCGGGTCTTAATTTGGAAGATAGAGGGGTCTTAGTTTAAAAGGTTTTTTTTGTTGTTTTGTTTTGTTTTGTTTTGTTTTTTGTTTGTTTTTTAACTTTTGAAAAACCGGGTCTGGAAGAAAGACTACGCTCAATACTTATGTTCTTCCATAGGAATAAGAGGATGGGGTCTTAGTTTTGAAGATTTTTAAAAAGTTTTGAAATAACCGGGTCTGGAAGAAAAACTACGCTCTAAACTTAGTTTGGAAGATGGTGTGGTCTTAGTTTTTTAGATTTTTTAATTTTTTTGAATAACCGGGTCTGGAGCAAAGACTGCGCGCTATACCCATTGCTTTATTACAGGGTTTTAGTTTTAAATTCGACAAAATATCCCTTCAAATTTATTACATTTGTGGGTAAAGTCATTATTACATTTGTGGGTGATTCAAAATATCACTTAAAATTTATTACATTTGTGGGTAAAGTCATTATTACATTTGTGGGTGAAATTATTACATTTGTGGGTAAAGTGTTATTACATTTGTGGGTGTTGTTACATTTGTGGGTAAAATGTTATTACATTTGTGGGCGTTATTACATTTGTGGGAGTTATTACATTTGAGGGTGTAACAACCCCCCCCTTTTCAGCAAAAGTCCGGTGTGTAAAGTCAATACGGGTCGACCTTTTTCTTTTGTTACGAAAAGGACATTTTGGCAACACGCATGCGGTCATTTCTAAACCTGAGTGGGGGGGGGGGGGGGTGGGGGGGGGGCGGGGATTTGCCCCCTGCCCTTGGCCGGGATATGTGTGCATGGTTCGTAGTATGTCCATGGTGTTTGTGTCTGTGGGGGGGGGGGGGGGGGGTATATTCAGCTGTCGGTTTGGCTAGGGGCTAGGATGGGGCTAGATGTATATGGATGCATTTTCTTAATTTCTTCGAAGACATCTCTGATTATGCACCAAAATAAATATATTCAACAAAAATGTAATTCTTCTTTGGCGTTAAAGGTACTATGTCTCTTTTGCAGCCAACCTCAAATGCTGTAGAACTTTGCAGGAATTATGCAATATGTCATGTATGTCCTATCTGTGAAATTTAAACGTTAGCAGTGTCCTCATATTCAAATTATGCAAGGAAACCCGTTTACCTGCTAGACTTCACTGTCAGACACTATTGAGTGACTGACTAGCTTTTTTCTTCTTTGGTTATAACATACATGAAAAGAGTTGTAAAGGATACATGAGCATTTGTCTACATCAATAACCCACTTCTTGTGATGGCCAAGATTAAACTGATTGAATCTTTGCGCAGCATAAAACGTATGACCATTCGGTACAATTATTGTCTGAAAATCAAGACTATTACTTTTGGGCTCCATAGCCCTAAAGTCGATTTGACAACTAATAGTCGTTATTTTTCCACTTGAAGATATTTCAAGACCCAGCTTTTTTAGGGAAGTTCTAAATTAGTATTATCTTTCAAATGCAGTTGGAATTTAACTTTTTCATTTGTTGGGCCTGCAAATGGGACATAGTACCTTTAACTAAGGGTTGCCAAATAACCCTTTAGCATTGTCTCATGTGAAACTATCTGTTTCCAAAATTGTAACGGTACATCCTTGCAGGTGTAAATTCACCAGAAGTATAGTCTCACAAAATGGCAAACCCACTGATCTCATTTTCAGACTGCTCCTTGGATGGAACGTGAGATGGCGCTATTCTATTAAAAAGTCGCGAGCTGCTCGGATTCTTGTTTGCGTCTTGCCATAATCATATACATTTTTACCAAAAAATACTTCTCATTCAAAAAAATGCTGGTATGCATAGTAATTTTATCAAAATAATAAGCGGATAAACTGGGGGCAGGGGGAGGACTGATAATGTCCAAATTCATTAACTCTTAATCTCTGTTGGCAATAAAAGGGACTGTTCTTCCGACATCTATATTTGCATCAGTTTTATCAATGTTTTTCAGCATTTTTTTAGTATTTGTCATAAGTCAAGACTTACAAAATATAAAATATTGCACACCATGCAAACTAAATTTCTTTCGTTTCTTAGATAAAATGTATGTCATCGTATTCCCCAAGTCTAATGGACCGATCTAGAACATATGCATTGTCGAATTGATTTAAAATAGCCTACATGCATGAACCTATTACGAGTACATGTATAACAAAGGAGGGCACAAACAAACTAATTCTAGAATTTCTACATGCAATTTTTTGGTTAGTTTTTCAGGAAAAGATATTCCATCATTTAGGTCCTCACTTAAAAAGCATCAATCACCTGCAAACAATGGAAAAATAATCCAATCATACATCCCTGGACAACAAGATTGTCTTCAGGCTGAGGACAATCACCATACAGAAAGCTACCAAGACCTTTACCCCGCAAAATCAACAACCATCCAGAATCACCCCAAGAACATTTACCCTGTATAGTGCAACCATATCCCAAACATGAGCCTTTGGACAATGACACTTCTGGGGAAATGTTAATCATCTTGATGGGCCATAATCACTGAGATGGAAATGTATTATCTAAGTGGGAAATAAAAAAATTCTTGGGTGTATACATAGAATTTCTGATGAATAGTAATTGTCCTAGTGGTAAGAGGCACTTTTTCTTTTAAATTTATATCACACACTTAAAAGATAATTTTTGGCAATGACAAAATTATCCCTCACTACCCTTATCCTCTAATGCCACAGTTAATCATCAGTTTATTTCCCCATTTCCTTGGGAAGTTCATTCTCATGGCACCATCATTACCATCACCATCACCATCATCACCACCATCATCACCACCACCATCCCCATCACCATCATCAACATCACCACCGTTCATCACTTTTTTCATCACCAACACCAGGCACCATCATCACCATCATCACCATTACCATCATCACCATCACCATCACCATCATCACCACCATCATCACCATCATCATCACCATCACCATCACCACCATCACCACCATCATCACCATCACCATATTACACCATCACCACCATCATCATAATCACCATCATCACCATCACCAACATCATATTACACCATCATCACCATCATCATAATCACCATCATCACCACCACCATCATCACCCTCACCACCATCATCACCCTCACCATCATCACCATCATCACCATATTACCATCACCATCATCACCCGATATGGCCATCATCACTACCACTATCACCATTTCTTCTTCCTTGTTTCATCCTTGCTCTCTTTCCTTCTTTTCTTCCTTTTCCCGCTTCTTCCTTTTTTTTCTCTTTTCCTTTCCTTTCCAATTCTTTCTCTTTCTTTATTTCTTTCTCTTTTGCTTGCTTCCCCCTTTGTCCAACTCTCGAGCTTTCGTGGGTTATCCAGTTCAAGCTGACTTATTTTTGATCTGTTATTATTTTATATTGTTGTATGTTGGAAGCTTGTCGAATAAAAATCAATCAATCAATCAATCTTTCTCTCTTCCCTTCTATGATATGACTTGTGTTCCCTGCCAAAACGTTTAGATTTGTGTTCTCTTTCTCTCTCTCTACATTATTTTATAAGAATTTCCTTTGTTTGATTATTTTCTTTTTTAAAAGTAATTTTGTTATTATTATTATTATTATCATTATTTGTGTGATTGTGTGTAGAAAACCGGAGAAAACAGATAACGGTTGTAAATAGTGACGGGGAGAACTCGGGGATTGAAAAAATAGAATGATGATAAATCAGCTGGGATGACCATTCTTTTGCAAGAAATGACGCATCCAAATGAAGTGCGCATGCGCGCTACACATCAGAATCTCTAACGTGGCGATATACACGGTTGAAGTACAGCGAAGAGAAAGGGTCATCAAGTATTACATTTTTGCTTGATTTCATAAAATTCTGAGAGACTCTCTTGTTCGGACTCCCATATACAATTAGGATGTCTTCCTCTGGAGATTTCAGCAATCCTTTAAGGAAATTTAAGCTTGTTTTCCTCGGCGAGCAGAGTGGTAAGTTTACCGGTATCGGACAGGCGACGCCCGGCCCCCTTTCTGTGTGTAGTTTTCAATGCTGTTGCAGTTCAGCTAGCTCAGTGCAGTGTGAATGAATGATGTGATGAGATTGTGACTGTGTCTGGGTTGTTAGGGATTGCTCAGTTTAGTCTTTCAAAAGATTTATCATTGCAAATTGTATGTAAAATATATAATATTGTTTCCAATTAGACTGGGCCTAATCTGCCATATGTATATTATAGGGCAATTGAATCCTGGCCTTGTTTTACTTTTATGACTGAGATTTATCATTTTCAGAGATGCCAAGTTCAAAGATCAGCTATGCGTGACATTTTCATGACTCCTATGCATGCGGGCGACGGTATAGCGTACGTTTCAAAACCACGCACACGCGTCATAAGTGAGAGCGTTTTTGGACCCTTGATGCGTGACTGTCACGCATAATACTTGGTAGCTCTGTATTAGATAAGCACGTAGAACTAATAGCTTACATTTATTTAGCGATTTTCAAAAAAAAAACATCACGTACCTGTAAGACTTTGAGGGACTCCAATTCAACAAAATTACCGTAAAATAGTTATTTGCTTTGACAAATAATACTATAGATATTCCTAATATCTTACAGAAATAATGATATTTCATGAGCTACGTACTCGATATCGAGCTCAGGTAGCCATCATTTTTAAATGAGAATAGTTGTCATGCAGTAGACTGTAGAGGGCAGTATGCAGCAGAGAGAGGAAAAAAGCGCGGGCCTGAGATCACGTGATATTCACGTGCCTATTACGTGATTTTTTTTTTCCCTCTCTGCGATGCGAGCTGCCGTATTCTGTCTATAGCTAGCCTACTGCGCTGCATGCATGACAACTACGTCTCATTTCAAAATGATGGCTAGCTGAGCTCGATATCGAGTACGTAGCTCATGAAATATCATTATTTCTGTAAGATATTATGAATATCTATAGTATTATTTGTCAAAGCAAATAACTATTTTACTGTAATTTTGTTGAATTGGAGTCCCTCAAAGTCTTACGTGATGTTTTTTAATTGGTTCAATGCTTATTGTTCCGATCAGGTCGAATGACGGTGCAAGGATGTAAACATGCATATCAAGCTTGACTCGTAACTTCTGATTGCCGTTATACACGCATTTTTAGAACGAACGAAAGGCACTTCGATGTTATTTCAAAAGCTTTAATTTATTTTCCTTCATCAAACTATCAAGGGTAAACCATTATATTGTGGATATATTTTGACAATTAAATTAATGCCTTTAGTATTACGATTTAATTGCAATAGTCTGATCAACATTTTAGTCTTCTGTGTGGCACTTTCTTACTCTGTCTTCAGCGGGTCATCGATCTATTTCCACTTCCGTTTCTGAACGCACTCGATCGGTACCACGAAGCGTGATTCCTTTCTTGCAGCCTCAATTTTAGAGCGATAAAAACACCTACCGTCAGTTGAAACAATATCCATTTATTTCTAAAGCATATTTATTTGATTATATTGAAATATAAGTTTGTGAATTGCATATTTTTAGTTCTATATTTCAAAATATCAGTGAAATTTAATTTTGAAAAACCCGAAACCCGAAAACCAAAAACCGGGTTTCAGCTCGACGGTCGGGGCCCGGGCGGGGACCCGTTTCGACTCAGGCCTACTTACATGTAAGTTTAAGTCTTACGTAACCAGCTTTTAAGTTTGAACAATTCTCATTTTCGTCATATTTAAGGTACAAACTGGACATTTATTCTGAAATGTTTGTTGATTTTTCTATTCCGTGTGTGCAATTTCATGTGTGCGTCAGTTATGTGCGAAGTGCGTCACCTGTTTAAAGCATGAAATGTAAAAATCTCCTTCAATGTGGCGTGATATTACGTATTGACATTGCCATTGAACTTAAAGGTAATACAAAGTTTTGGTATTGGGTCATGAATTTGATTCAAATGAACATATTGGAAGCATATGCGATCCTTCAATATTCAGTGATCGTTGTCGCGGTTGAAATCGAGTCTAAAGTTACAAAATTGTAAATAATACACTCTCTGTGTTGTATAGCTCCCTCTCAAGGTCAAGATATTAATTAAGCTATAAAACAATGTTTCTTGACTAAAATCGACCGATAAGCTATTCCTGTTTGGAAATATCACATTCACAACTACATATTCTGATATTTTTATGGTCGCAGCTACATGTACATGTAACATTGTCTGGCCGTAGGTGCTATTTGAAATAACAAGCTTACAGCAGTATGCATTTCAGCTTCAGAGGCATGTTAATGCACACACAAAGAAAACAATGTTTTTTACACAAACAATTTGTGTTATAAATACAAGAACTACTGTGATGTATTTCATTCTACTGAGAGCATGAATGCAATCTGAATATACAAGGAATTGTGCTCTCAAAATTTGGTGTCCAGAAACTTCTTATTTATGACGAAAATATACATTTTTTACTTGGATGTACATGTAAAGGTGCTTTTTGGTCTAATTGCAGATCTGAGAATTAGAGATCGATACAGCCTAATCCAGATTTCTAATCTAGACTTTAGTATTTGACATTATATAGATTTTTGCATCTTTACTATACATGTGATATGAATTCTTGAAAGTGTCAACATTGTTTCTATTTATGTTTTTGTATTAGCCTCTTGAGAATTGTTAATTTTTAGAATTAAAATCTGAAATTGAATTCCAATTATTTTGTTTAATCTTAAGTTTTAGGTCTATATGTTTGGCTTTGGTACAAAATACGGACATGTACAAAACTGTACATACATGTACATGTATACAGAGGATTATATTAGATGAAAATTAGATCGTACAACACTACATGTGTTTTAGAGTGTCTTGTACGAATTGGGTTTAATATTGTGGGAGAATCAGAGAGAGAGAGAGAGAGAGATAAAGATGGAGGAAAAGAAAGAAACAATAGATGAAAAAAGTGTCAGATACACAGGAGAGAGAGAGATAAAGAGGATGAAAAGGGGAAACAATGGATGAAAAAAGTGTCAGATAGACAGAGGAGAGAAAAAGAGAGAGAGATAAAGAGGGAGGAAAAGAGAGAAACAGTGGATGACAAAAGTGTCAGATAGATAGAGGAGAGAGAAAGAGAGAGATAAAGAGGGAGGAAAAGAGAGAAACAGTGGATGAAAAAAGTGGCAGATAGACAGAGGAGATAGAAAGAGAGAGAGACAGAGAGAGAGAGAGATATAAAGAGGGAGGAAAAGAGAAACAATGAATGAAAAAAGTGTCAGATAGACAGAGGAGAGAGAAAGAGAGAGAGAGAGAGTCAAAAGAGACAGAGAGAGAGACGGACAGACAGAGACAGAGACAGAAGGGGAGAGGAAAGTGAGAAAGAGCAAAGGGAAGGAGAGATGCAGAGCCAGAGAGAGAGAGAGAGAGAGAGAGAGAAAGAGAGTGAGATAGTGAGTGCATCACTGAGGGTGTCTTAGCGTAATCACATTATTGCCATTGACATGTGTTGAAAGAAGAAACCAGAGTTCAATAATTCTCACTAAAATGCAAGAATGACTCATCTCTGCTGGTTGGAGGGAGCTAGATCATCGGTATCCAAGGATTCCATCGCATCATCATACTCCATGCTGATTTAATGTAGGGGTATGGAGAGGGTGGGCAAGATTGCTTTAGACTGAAAATGCAACATCACACAAAAAGTGCTTCCTTGCAATTTTCAACCTCTAGATTTGTCTTATTGTAGCATGCTATGGAGAAAATACTTCTTAAAATCTGTGAAAAAAAAGTAATCTTGTTCATGTACATGTACAATGTACATTTTGGTGATTAGATTATCTGCATTTTGGCCTGCATATTTGTGTACATGTACATTATTATGCAGGTGTTAAAGGTAAAATTGAAGGTGGTGGTAAGTAGAGAGTGTGTGAGATACATGTACAGTGTCAGGTATTGGTTGCTGTACAACAAAAACTGCTTTCCTTGCATTCTGTACTTTTACAGCATTGCAGCATGGAATCTACATGATACAAATATTGTTCTGTGATGAAATAAAGTTGAGATGTTGATAATTTGAGTTTTTGTCTCGCCTGCGTAGCAAAAAGCGAGACATAGGCGCCGCTTTTCCGGTGACGGCGGCGGCGACGACGGCGACGGCGTCAACATCAAAAACTTAACCTAAGGTTAAGTTTTTGAATTTTTGATATAATTTTTAAAGTATAGGTTCTTAGTCAATGAAACTTGGATTATAGGGTAATCAAGTATCCCCAATCATGTGAGTAGAATTTCAGATCACAAAGTCAAGGTCAAAGGTCATTTCAGGTCAACAGACTTGGACTATGTTGTAGCATCATCATCGAAAACTTAACCTAAGGTTAAGTTTTTGAATTTTTGATATAATTTTTAAAGTATAAGTTCTGAGTCAATGAAACTTGAACTATAGGGTTATCAAGTATCCCCAATCATGTGAGTAGAATTTCAGATCACAAAGTCAAGGTCAAAGGTCATTTCAGGTCAACAGACTTGGACTATGTTGTGGCATCATCAAGATTTTCAAAATGCTTCGTTATTTTTCAACCGATTTTGATTCTGATTGTTTCATATGATAGGGCTAGGAGGGGAATTAAAACTTGTACACAGAATCGTGAAATTCATTATCTATGCTAATTTATGCAAATTTATTTGAAATCACAAAAAATGCTTCTTCTCCTTCATTTCTCGACCGATTTTGATTTGGTTTGCTTTATCTGGTAGAGTTAACTTTGGTACACTAAATTTCTACACCGAATTTTGAAATTCTTCTCCATTAATTAAAAATGGTAATTTATGCAAATTTTTTCCAAAAATAACAAAAATTGCTTCTTCTCCCTCATTTCTTGACCGATTTTGATTTGGTTTGCCTTATCTGGTAGAGCTAAATTTGGAACACTAAACTTCTACACAGAATTTTGAGATTTTACTCCCATTGATTAATTATGATAATAATGCAAATTTATTCCAAAAATAATTTAAAAATCACAAAAAATGCTTCTTCTCCTTCATATTTCGACCGATTTTGATTTGGTTTGCTTTATATCGTAGAGCTAACTTTAGTACACTAAAGGTCTACACAGAATTTTGAAATTGTTCTCCATTAATTAATTATGGTAATTTATGCAAATTTATTCCAAAAATAACAAAAATTGCTTCTTCTCCCTCATTTCTTGACCGATTTTGATTTGGTTTGCCTTATCTGGTAGAGCTAAATTTGGAACACTAAACTTCTACACAGAATTTTGAGATTTTGCTCCATTGATTATTTATGGTACTTTATGCAAATGAAATGAAATTATGTCCCTTCCAGGGCATCACATTTTTATTTTTTGACCAGTTCAAAAGTGTACCACGATATTTGTTGTTGCGAGATGCGGATGAGCACTACAATGTACGTCATTGACGTTCTGGTTTATCATATTGAATTGCGTTATGCAGGCGAGACCGCCGAGAGCGTTTCCCTTGTTAGTCCTAAGGGTAGTCAGTGTACAGTACATTTAAATAAAAGCAAGAAAAAGGTGAGTGGTTGTGTACTGTAGGTACCTCTGAGCATGCAGGGCTTGATACTACATGTACATGTGCCCAGAATATGTGGATTTGATCCCAAACTGTAATGTATATCTTGAGTTCTTGACCAAACTACAAATAATACAATTTAAGAAAAACAAAATCATGTGGCTTATCCATACCAAAAATGACAATATTCAAAATTTACTTAGCAAAAACACAAAGATTCACAGTGCATTTTCATAATACTGATGTAACACTTTCTACTTTATCTATGGGATTTAGTCAATATACAGTATACACTTACCGGTAATACGGATGAGATTTTATTTCCATTTCCACCGTACTTCCCATTTCTTTGCAGAAATGCCATGACATCTTTAAAAGTCAATTTTGCTGTCACCATTACATTTTGAGTACCATGGAGCATGGCCAGTGAATATTTTAACATTCATGTGATGACAAATAGTGAGACATTGGAAACATTCAGTACCTGATGTATGTACATGTAGTCAGTGGAATGATTCACTTTTACGAGAGTGACATTCAAAAGGAATGTGCACATCATGGATGCATTCAATTCAAAGAAAAGGAAATACTGTAGATGGGTCATGCATTTCCTTTGAATACATAGATTGTATCCACTAGACCACTACTAAGGCTGTGAAGGGTAGTCGAATGCTCGAGTACCCGCACGGTTGACCACTACTCGGGTACGATTTCTCGTACCCGAATATTCGGCCGCAAAAAAAAAAAAAAAAAAAAAATGAAAAAAAATGAAAAAAAAAAAAAAAATGAAAAAAAAAAATCTGTCCAGGCCGACGCTTACCCGTGCCTGGGTGAGCGGCGGCCGCTGGCATGGTGCCGTCGGTAAAAATGTTTCCCAACTCAAGCACTGTCAAACTCACCACTCAGAAACTGGGACCAAATGTCTGGATTTCTGCTTGGACTTGGAGGAAAATGGATTATTCTGCCATCTTTGGTTTTTAAAACAGCATTGTTTACTGTTATTATTATTATTAAATCGGCGCCTTCAACTGCAACTCGAAGTAAAATTGCATGCGTTTTCGGCGACAGAACTGGGATACTGCTCCAGTGGTATGTATGGTGGTGGCAAAAAAAAAAATCAAAAATCAAAAAAAAAAATCAAAAAAAAAAAAAAAAAAATCAAAAAATTCAAAAAAATTCAAAAAAAATTCAAAAAAAACATGGCGTCCGAATACTCGAGTATTCGCCTGTAAGCCTGGGAGTGTACTCGGGTACCTCATTACACTGTTTTGCACAGCCTTAACCACTACCATGACATACTTACTGTATACTATATTGTATGGTTATTTGAATAATATAATATGAAACAATAAATTTAAAGAGAAAAAGTGGCATAATCGATCATACAGTATGCAATGTACATGTACATTATGTACGCATGTACAATATGATTATTTGAAAAGTACATAATGGATAAGGGACAGACATGTAATCTATTGAGTCTGTATAAGATTTTAAATAGAAGCTCTTGTTGATGGTGATGATGTTTATGGTTGGTTGGTTGGTTGATTTATTGATGATGATGGTTTTTCTCAGCATTTACATGTACAGTACATGTACATGTACATCTTAATCTATTGAGTCTGTATAAGACATTAACATTCTTAGTTTTTCTTACTATAACAAACATTTGTAATGCAAAGTATATTTTTTGCCATAATTTAATTAAGGTTATTGTAAATATAGTCACACCTTGTTAAAAAATCTGGAAAATTTTTGAGCATCCAATCTGGCATTTTATATTCAAGTCGTTCGTAAAGTCATGCGTAACTTTACGAACAGCTTCATGAAACACCCCCCAGATATGATTTCATCTTCTGACAAACCATCTTAATGAAATTGCGATCATACATTTTTATTAATTTCACCCACTCAAGAACAAAACATGTTTTAATAATTTTCTTGTCTTTTTGTTTTTCTTGCAGTTGGAAAGACTTCACTAATCACAAGATTTATGTACGACAGTTTTGACAACACATACCAGGTAAGAATGAGAAATTATATTCAGACATAAAATTGTATATTCTGGTCTTAAAACGTTTTCAAGAATATATTGTTTAGTACATGGGTGGTATTCCAAAAGCTCTTTTATCTGTTAGTAGTCAAGATACAATCTAAGTTAGTACAAATCATTGGTTACATTCAGTGTACATGTAGCTAAGGGAAACACCGTTCAAGCCAGTATACATGTACAGTTGTACGTATAAGTGTCTATCCCGCAAACAATTCAGTCTGTTTTATGACAATTAACATGCTATTATAAACATGACATGTAGTTTTCAGAATACGTCCCAATTGAAGAAAAAAGGGGGGGGGGGGGGACAGGAAATGGTTTTGATTTTTTTTAATGTTTGAATCAACCTTTGAAAGGAGAGAAGATACAATGATGATACATGTACATGTATATCCTCCAGAGGTTTTAACAATATGTGAGTCAAAAGCGAGAGAGAAAAGAGGAAACAGAAATTTGACAAAGCTATAAAGAAGGAAGGAAAGTTTTAACACTTTATACAGACCACCCAGCACCTCTTAGCTGACTTTTAATGTCAATGTGTATTTGAAGAGGATGGATAATACCGGTACATGTTCATGCACACAGAAGGATATTGTGTGTACACTGAGGGTGACATGCTTTCAAGTAATAGCAATTTCAATTGCTTTTGTAACCCCTGACCAGCAGATTGTATCCTTCTCTCTTCCCTCTCCACTTTCCTAAAGCTGTTTGCATATATTATGAAATTTCTAAGTTTTATCTGATTGTTACAGTATACTCATTGTATGTTTTCCGATTGGTCAAATAAATAATAATAATATGGACAGATATTATTGACTGTGAAACACATTCTTACTGACTAAGGTAGTCAAGTTCACTGAAAGTAGTCAATATGGATGCTTCCTCTCCAAATATTGTCATCAACAAATTATTGTATTTTTCATTATACAATGAAGTTGGGTTGAATAAATTTAGTTGTTGCAATGTCATGCAAACCTAGGGCAAGATTTATGGTAATTCTAAAGCAATCACATAACAGAGTTCAGTTATACTAAAGATAATAAATGATAACATTTCAATTGGTTTGTTATTATAAGCAAGTAAATTTCTACTAGTATATCTTTGTACAATTTACTAGGCTCAGGGCATGTGGAAATTACTGTAAACGCAGAAATATTACATTAATTTTCCCGGATTTTGCGCTAAGGTCGGTAAGTGTGAATTTTAGAACTCCTGATAAAATGAGCATGACTTCTTATGCGTGTTTTGAACGAGCTGATTTGCGTGCAGCACAAATTTAAGAACCAGCGAATATGTTTTAGGATTGCTCAGCGCAAAAAAATTAATCACACAAAAAATAACAGCGTTTACAGTATTTCCATTGCTGCAGTTTCTAGGGCACTAAATATCTTGATATTATCATACACTGACCTATAGCAAATGAATATAGAATAATAACATTATTTTCACATGTATTATCTAGAGCTTATTGTGTTTCAGAGTATCTGTGTACAACCATTGACTATACATTCAGGGATGCCAGTTTTCAGGCAAAAGCCTGAATTCAGGCCCTGGCGAGTTATTTTAAGGCCATAGTTTAGGCTTTTCGTGTACAAATTAGCTCATTCTAGGTGATTTTCAGGCCCTCAGATCAATTCTAACTGGCATCCCTGTACATTGTGTACTAATTTGCTAAGCATATTCCTTTTTTTGTTTGCCCCTACAGGCTACCATAGGTATAGATTTTCTGTCCAAGACGATGTATCTTGAGGATCGTACTGTGAGACTACAGCTATGGGATACAGCAGGTCAGGAGAGGTTCCGCAGTCTCATTCCAAGCTACATTAGGGATTCCACTGTGGCAGTTGTAGTCTATGATATCACAAGTAAGTTTTCAAATTCAAATTCAAAGTTTATTCAACACTCTTCATAAAAACCTTTAAACTATACAAGTACAGAATGGAATAATAAAAAAACAAGAAAGTGACAACAAATAACAATGGCAATTTATAAGAGCATTAGGGATAGGCAAAAAGGAGGGATTCCTTTATATAAAAGCCTACCCCTAAAAACACACATACATTGTACAGGGGGGGGGGGGGGGAAGGAAACAGTTTAAAAGACCATGGGGGTGTTTCACAAAGATCCTAAGTCGAACTTAATTCTAAGTTGGACTTAAAAATTATGGAAAGCCGTTAGCATCTATGAAAATATTTTGTAAAAGTTATTCTAAAAGGCATAAAATGTTGATTAATTTCATCCTATTCTCTAGTTTTATGGTGATTTCATGTTCTTTGGCTCCAAACAGACTAAATGTTAGTTTTATGATGACCCTCTCCAATTGGGCAAAGTAATCATTCTGTTGCATTAATAGTGTTCATTGCCAGATACTTTATTTATTGAATTTAACAACAGAAAGCATTTAAACACATTCTATTTAGAGTACATTTCATACAATTTCATAAAATATCAGTCATACATAATATCTTCATGTCTGGCAAATTGCTTGCATTCTTTACAATCTTTCACTGTCTTTGACAAATGTTGGCTGCAAAGGTTGGCATTCAACTTGATGAATTCATTTTAGGTAGACTCTACAACTGAATACTCGGAGGCCTTCTTAGAGGAAAAAGACTTGCCATGACTTAATTTTGTTTGTAAACCTCGGATACATTTTTACCTGTCCTTCATTCTCTGTCAGACAGACAGACAGACCGCCTTGTGTCTCCTCTCGACCACCTCGCATACATGTACATGCATCTTTGAAACTTATTAAACTCCTCATGAACGGCCCTGATTTAGAGAGAGTGAGAGAGACAGAGACATAGAAAGAGAGAAAGAGAGAAAGAGAGAGAGAGAACAAGAGAGAGAGAGAGAGATAGGCAGAGAGAGACAAAGAGAAAGAGACAGGGACAGACAGACAGACAAAAAAAGGAAGAAAAGAGACAGAGAGAAAGAATGACAGACAAAAAAAGGGAGAAGAGAGAGAGAGAGACAGAGAGGGGGCTGCATTCTTACAGTCTTGTGCACACCTTTACCCTGCATTATTTATTTTTTACCTGGGGCACGCCTTTACCCGTCTGCATACATACCTCTGCTAGACAGACATTCGTTTCTATAGATTTGTGTCCCCTCTTGACCACCTTAACGTAAACACATGCATCTGTGAGAGCCTTATTAGAGCCCTCAAGAACTGCCCAGCTTTTGAGAAAGTGGGGCTGTATTATACTGTAGGTAGTGTCTGCAAGTCCATTATTGCAAACAAATACACAGGAGTCGTAAGAGATTTAGCTTCAGAAAGCTTTAATAAAAGCATGCTATAAACTGTCAGTGCAGTGAAAATCATGGTTCGTCCAGAGCAATTAAAAAAAAATGCTTCATAAACGATACTTGGCAAGCCTCATATATGGTCATTTTGTGTTCCAGTCATTTTTACCATAGAACAAATATAGAAACCTTGTTTTCTTCATACTTGGTCAGATGAAAGTGTAGGAATACGAACCTTTTCAGGAAGAAAAAAAAATTACTGTATACATGTAGTACCATTAGTAGGCATTCATGAGACAAAATAGCATGACATTCCTTTGCAGTACATTGGTTCTTCATATGATGTTTATTTACACCAATTTCGTATAAGTTTTCTCTTGTGTCAATGTCCCTATGGCTATGTAGAACCCCAGCAAAGTCATTGCATCCATTGTAGCCTGGAGGGTAAACGCAATAACCATGCTTTGGACAGGAGAAAAGCAGGCCTGTCCTCATCAGCTCTTGATTGCCAAATATCATGCTATTTGAACTATCCCGATCGCAAATTATCCAGTTAATTTGCGTCGTCATCAGCCCGAAGTTGCAATTAGTGGGATATTTGGTCGAGATAATCATCCCAAGATATCTTGGGCTGGTTTGCAAAAAATCCCGCTATTTGTCCGGTGCGTCTACACCAGGCCGAAGACTCGCACTATGCGCGTACGCTGAGCAAAATATCTCGAGCTAATTTCTTGAGCTCGCGTTTCAAGTTTTGGCGTCAAGTCTCGAGCTCATGAAGATGCAATTTGTAACTTCTGGATTATTTCCCAAATCAGAAATAGCGGGCTATTTTGCAATCTCGAGCTGAGGAAGACAGACCTAGCGAGGAAGACTTGCACTCTGCGCGTACGCTGAGCAAAATATCTCAAGCTAATTTCTCGAGCTTGAGTTTCAAGGTCAAGTCTCTAGCTGATGAAGCCGCAATTTGTAACTTCGGGATTGTTTCCCAAATCAGAAAGAGCGGGCTATTTGGCAATCTCGAGCTGATGAAGACAGGCCTAGGGAGGAAGGAATCAGCTGCGTGTCTCTTCTCTCAGATTAGAAACAGACATCAAGAGCGAAGAACTTTTCATTAACGTCAGACAATTGCAGTGATCCTGATAGGTCGGCTGCATTTCCTTCCTCCTGTATAAATCTCTCTATTTCTCTCTGTCTGCAACTCTGCATGTCTGTCAAGTTCTCTCTTACACTCTCTTTTTCTCTTACTCTCTTCCCATCTCCCCTCTTTCTCTCCCTCAACCTCAACATACATCTTTCAGTCTCTTGCCCCCCCTCTCTCTCTCTATCTCTATCTCACGCTCCTCCCTCTCTCACCCCCTCCCCTTCCCTCTCTCACCCCTCCCCCTTCCCTCTCTCACCCCTTTCCCCTTCCTCTCTCACCCCCTCCCTCTCTCATCCCCTCCCCTCCCTCTCTCATCCCCACCCCTCCCTCTCTCATCCCCACCCCTCCCTCCCCCTCCCCTCCCTCTCTCACCCTCCCCCACCCTCCCCTCCCTCTCTCACCCCCTCCTCCCCCTCCCTCTCTCTCTCCATCCCCATCCCCCTTTCTTACTCTACCTCACTTTCTGGTATTGTGTCACTCTACAATGTGAGACTATTTAGCATTAAATGATTAAAACAAAATTGAGAATGGAGAGTGTTTGCAATCTCCAGTGTCATGTTCTTTCTATCTGGCCTCTTTGCGGCCTCGCTTGTTCATAATGCAGACATGGGTTGCATACTGTACACATACAATGTATACAAATGGTTTGGATAAGGTGATTGTGTTTTTTCTTCAGGAAAATATAAGAATGAAAATGTTGGCCTACAATACATGTACATGTACATAAGCCAACATTGAGGCTTGTATGAGGTTTTGTTTCAAGATTTAGAACAAGACAAAGTTTTGAAGACCTTTTTTCCCAATAAGCAGAGCTTTTTTGAAATTTCTATCACACAATAAATACATTTATATGTATTGATGAACCCACTGTGTACATTGTACATTTTACAGTATACATGTACATTGTGTGTCTTTGAATGTTAATGAAAGTGCTCTTGCAAAGGAGAGCTTGTGTGCAGTACAAGCATAGGGATCTTGTCTGGAGAACTGATAACAGTCTGTGAATAATGAGGGGTGTTTGTTTATGGTAATGTAGGGCACTTGTGGGAGTTTATGCAAGGACCCAGCTATTCAACATGTATGAAGTCTGCCATTATTCAAAATTTACCCTTGCGATTCTTTTGAATTTGCATTGGAGATTACAGTAGAAAGTTAGAATAAATTAATTGTTCTTTTCTTTCTGCTTTGAATTTTAATTCCCTCTCCCTACTAGAATGCAAAGACTAGAATAGGCACTCCCCCTCTCTCTTTCTCTCTCTTTCTCTCTCTCTTTCTCTCTCTCTCTCTCTCTCTCTTTCTCTCTTTCTCTCTATCTCTCTCTCTCTCTCTCTCTCTCTCTCTCTCTCTCTCTCTCTCTCTCTCTCAGGCCTCAACCTATTCTTGCTGCTGCTGATTTTTTCCCTTCAAGCTTACAGTCGTGCTAATTTAAACAAAAAATCTTTACAATAACAAAGTCCTGTAAATCTTTCTCCTGTTAGACACATTTCGTCTTTTGACAGCCAGAAAGGCACAACTTTACTCTCAACAGATGATTTGTTAATCGATTTCAGCCATTCTTAGTATAAATGAGTACGTTCAGAAAAATTGGATAAGGAAAATGGAAAAGTTGCAATTAATTTAATGAAAGAGAAAGAGAACATAATAGTTATTTTCAAATAATGTACAGTGGATCATATTTTGCATAATTTTTGAGAAATAGAAAGCTGTATCTGAGTTTCTGGAGAGATGCCAATGATTGTGATCAAAACAGGATGCTGAGAATTGTGTCTCATTTGTGAAATTCATTTCATAAAAGAACATTAATCTATCTTTTTGTGCAGATGCCAGTTCTTCCCACCAGACATGGCGGGAGTTTCAATTTTTAATTTTTTAAAATTTCCATTTCTAGTAAAAAAAATACATTTTAAAAATACATTATACGTATAAGCAAATATATAAATAATACAAAGAATATGGAGGAGCCAGCAGAGGCCATTGGCCTTTCAAAGGCTGGGCTCCAATCTCCGCAGATAATAATACAAAGTAAAGAGAAAAAAGAAAATAAAGAGAAAAAAAAATGATAGCATCATCATGCTTGTAGGAAACAAAAGTTATCTGGAGGCATTATTTTATAATCAAGTCAATAAAATTATTTATTAATTTCATAAAAACTTGTTATCTTTTTGTGCAGATGCCAACTCTTTCCACCAGACATCAAAATGGATAGATGATGTTCGTACTGAGAGAGGGAGTGATGTCATCATCATGCTTGTAGGAAACAAAACTGATTTAGCTGACAAGAGGTGAGATATGCACTGTAAAATTAAAAAAATTGCAAATTATAAAGATTAATGCTAGCCATGACGTTAATAGTTGTATGGCATGTAATTTTCACAAATCAGTAGTAGATCAATAGAGGCTTTATAATGCCAGTTTCCGCGAACAATTTATTAAATGGTTGTCAAAACTCATGAATGAACTTAGGAAATTTGATCTCTTACTTTTAATTCTTTGCTACATCGTTAGAGTCGGCATAAAACATTTTACCTTGGAATAAACCTCATGTTGAAAGAAAGTAAATTTTTGTTTCAAGAAGCCATTCTTTGTGAAAACAAATTTTTCAAAATTTGTACATGTAATAATGTGTTGGGGATCAAGCCCCTGTGTTGAATATCTCCAATCGTCTTGACGATGCTACCTCTACGTCTAAATTGCTGTTTTGCAGTTAGTGTCAACTTGCTCACATGTTTTTAATTCTTGTGGATGCATATTTCTTTGCAGGCAAGTTTCAATAGATGAAGGAGAACGTAAAGCCAAGGAACTAAATGTGATGTTCATTGAAACTAGTGCAAAGGCAGGCTACAATGTCAAACAAGTAAGCACATCTTTTATTTGTACGTCAAAGATCTTTGTATTACATCAGGGTTTGACATTAAAGGGATCCGGTAACTTTGTCTTAGATCCTTTAAAAAAATCCTTGATTTAGCTCATGCTGCAATGGTAATTATAAACCTTTAGGTCAGTCAGGAACCCCATGACTTTTACAAGCCGATCGCCTGTCCGGTTATTTAAGATATTTATGATTGAAAATCGAAATCAAATTTTGCGTTTTCCAAACGGTTTTCATAACACTACAGTCTATTGGGGAAAACAAGTATGGTAAAACCAGTCACTCAAAGCTTTTTACTTTTTTGAGGCACTTATTGATCATTTTGAAGCACAATTTTTTAGGGCTTCAATATAACACCATATCACAGACACTGATGACACGTAGGGCCGTGCATCTCAGATTTAACGTTGTTAAACGATGCCTTTAAAATGTGTCCAAGGTGATAATAAGTGGCTGATTTTTACAGTCCCTGAAAGTTCCAATTCATACCCTCCCTGCAAAGTGACCGTTTCACTTTCAAGAATGTTCACCGCAGCACTGATTTTTATATTACATAATCATGATAAAAATTGTTTCAAAGGATAATGCACTGTAATAAGTTAGGCTCATAACTAGAGTAGTTACGGCAAACACAGATAGTGGAAAAGGTGATGCAAGAGTTGATCAGGGACCCGTTTCAAAAAGCCCTTTCAATGACAAATTACTAAAATCAGTGACAAATCTGCTGATAACCAATCAGAAGCAAGGATTTCAGTAGCTTATAACAAAAATTGTCATTTGTCACTTATGACAAGTTTTGTGAAACACCCCCCTGGGCTTTAACTTCACGGTTGCAGTGGGGTTTAGGTTAGGTGAGAGTTAAAGTTAGTAAAAGAGTTTGGTCTCGGGTTGAAGTTATCAGTGCTGAAAGTTTGTACTTCACCTATTATAGCCAATTGCTGTTGGAGATTGTGTCGTACAACCATGACAGCAGCCTAGTTAGATTGATGTATCTATAGTCAGATACTCAATCAGATTTGTGATTGAATTATACTGTACTGCATAGAGCTGTATATAACAACTCTATGCTTTACCCTCATCTAGATGCTGAACAGGCGTTGATGAGTATTACCATAGAAGTAGAAGTAAAGATAAATTTCTTGACCTAAACATTGTGGTATTTTTTCCTTCTTTTTCTTTCAGTTGTTTAGACGAGTAGCAGCAGCTTTACCAGGTATGGAGTCTGCAGACCAAACTAAGCCAGCTGGTGACAGTATCCTTTTTCATCACAAATTGATTAGCTACCAAATAAGGACTCGTTCAGATATGACTCGATAAACTGTCGCATAAAAATCTGCGTCTGTTGGCGGGTAATTGAATGGCAACTGCGCGCACCAAAGGTCATATGCATATTTACTTAGCTCTGTGTCATGAGGTACAGAAATGTGTGTATTATATGATTTAAACATTAAAAAAAAGATAAAGATAGTACAGCCCCCACAGTCACCTTACTGAGGATGCTTTTTTTCTTTATATCCCTCATCTACAATACTTTTCATATATTTACTCTGACCTATTCAAATCCACATGAGTATATACCCCTATAAAAGAGAGTTTGCTTGTCACATACACTGATACATACATAGGTCAGCATACCTTCTGCCAAAATATGTTGTTAGTTTCTATGTATAGCCATATCAATCACAGTAATATACATGGACATTATATTAAACAAACATATCGTCGGTGGGGTGACAAAACCTCGTATCTCAAAAATCATGAATTTTCAGGAGAGCGAAAAAACATTTCCTGTCTCGACAGATTTAGTGCTGTGACACCATCCTTTGTGTGGAATTTGTGAAAAAACCGAGACAGGAGGCGTTTCGTGGATTTATCAGGTGGTGTCGTAGGCCATTAGGTACACAATTATGCAAAAAAATCAAAATCGCAAAAAATTGAGATACAAGGTTTTGTCACCCCACCGACGATATGTGCACAACATTCTATTTCCAATTTGTTTTATAAGAATATCACAAGAGAGAAGGTTATGGAATTTATATTTCCAGGAGGTTCAGGAACCCTTTTTGATGCTGAAGTAAAGTCTTTGGGAATAAATTATCTTATGCATCAGATGTACCAGTTGGTGCTGTCTGTGCTTTCGTCATAATTATTTATTTATTTTTGAGAAGGACGCGACATGGACTTTGAACAAGGTAGTGTAGAAGCCTGTGTGCATGTCAATTATTTAGTGCATGACTGTTTGCTAAGGATAAGCACATCCTGGTACGTGTAATTGTGCATATTATTTATAGTTTAAAGATATGATGGTGCGATGCCTTTGCAAATTTGATTGAAAACAAGATTAAATGTAGATTTCTGCAGGAAAAGAAAATGTATTTAGTTTATTCAATCAAAAGGTGTTTCTATTGATACAACCAAAATAATATGGAACTATATTTAACAAATTTGTTCTGATTTTCATTTTGCTTCCAAAACTGTACTTGGCCTGTATTGCAATGATGCTATGGAAGGCAAGATAATTGACTTCATGCGCTTCATCTTTTTGTCCATACTATAGACATCCTATTATTTGTAGCTATATATATATATATATAGGACACAAGGTAGATAAATAAAAACACCGGAGAAGTGAATATTCCACTGACGTTTCGGGCATAGCCCTTTATCGAAGTGATTCAAGCATAAACAACAAATACAAAAACAAAAATATAGGCGACGCTTGGTAGTCAAGATGCAAAGGCGCGTGAGAGTACGCGAAAGAAGAGAAAAAGAGATAGAGAAACGTCACAAAGCTCAAAAGTTGGACCATTGTGACGTGAGAAAATAGGAGAAAATTAGAAATATAGGGAGCGTTAGAAGAGCGTATCTCCAGGGGAGATACGCGGAAAGCAAAACAAAAGGAAAAGAAGAGGCGCACAGAAAGAAAAATAAGCAATTGAAAAAGCATTATGACGTAATAAAGATATTCAAGTTCAACAAAGTTCAGTGTGAGTTAGGGAAAGATCTGAAAGTGGCGTTCATCCCGTCCGGGTGGAGAGTGCCAAGTTTGAAGATTATCCTCTCCTCCATCAGCTTCCTTTCTTTCTCATCTCGGCAAGATTTCAGCACACATACTTGAAGGTCATCAGCATTATGATCTCCGATGTTGAAGTGGTGAGCTACAGGTAGTCCGGCTGTCTTCAGGCGTATGGAACGCAGATGTTCCGTGATTCTATCGGCTAGGCGTCTCTTTGTCTCCCCGATGTACACCATGGAACAGCGGGTACATGTCAATCCGTAAATGACATTAGTGGTGGTACATATAGAGTATGTGATCAAATCTGCCGACAAGGGTGGAGCCATTGTAGTATGGAGACGTGATTTATATGTTCAGGAAGCAATGCGACAGTTGTCTAACGACGAGTTCTACTCAAGACTGGAAACCGATCCTACTCCTGATCAACAAGACAACATCTCTAGGACCGTTAAAGAACTCATACATGCAGGAGCTTTACCCTCGAATGCTGCCAATCTCATCCAAGATAACCCGCAATGTGCTACTTTCTATCTCCTCCCGAAGATCCACAAAGTTGATAATCCTGGACGTCCTATCGTTTCCACCATCAACTGCCCTACAGAGCTAATTAGCCAGTATTTAGACAGCATTATTTCCCCTCTGGTCACCAAGCTCCCTACTTATGTGAAGGACTCATCAGATGCCATTCGGCTCTTCAAAGATTTCAACTTCCAAGGGGATGAACCTCATCGTCTACTTTTCTCCATGGATGTTTCGTCACTGTATACTAACATTCCAACAGATGACGGTTTGAAGGCTATCAAACATTTCCTTCAACGCTATCCAAGCAGAGACAGACCCAGCGACGCTACTCTACTTAGATTGGCGGAGCTCGTCCTCACTTTGTCGTCTTTCAACTTTGACGGTGAATGCTACTCACAGAAGAAGGGCGTTGCCATGGGCACCAAGATGGGACCAGCTTATGCATGCCTCTTCGTTGGGCACATCGAGGAGCAAATGCTACAGAATTATCAACATCCTAAACCGGTTCTCCTGAAGCGTTACATCGACGATTACGTAGGCGTGTTCACGAGCACTAGAGACGAACTAGAGAGGTTCATCCAGTACGTGAATAGTTATCATCGATCACTGCGTTTCACTCATGACATCTCAGATGAGTCTATAACATTTCTCGATGTTACAGTCAGTGTGGAGGGTGACACTCTTGCGACTGATATTCACTACAAACCTACGGACTCGCATTCATATCTCAGGTTCGACTCTTGTCATCCCCCATCATGTAAGAAGGCCATCCCCTTTTCACAATTTCTGAGACTAAGACGAATTTGCAGCGACGACACTAATTTCAAGTCAAGAGCGAAGGAGATGAGAACTTTCTTCTCTGACAGAGGCTATCCCGACAAGATCGTCGAAGGGGGAATGATGAAGGCTAGCCGAATCACACAACATGACGCTCTGACTAAGAGACGTAAGGATTCTAATTCCCGCACCCCTCTTGTACTCACGTACAACCATACATCTCAGCGAATTGCTAAGGCCGTACGTGAAAACATCAACATCCTCCGGGCTGACGAGACGACTCTTAGTGTATTTGGGGCCAACCCATTCATCACGGCGTACCGGAGGGGGAAGAACATCAAAAACGAACTTGTCTGCTCAAGACTTCCCAGTCAGATACCCCACAGCATCACTAATCCTGGTACCACTCGGTGTAAGCGTCCTCGTTGCAAGACCTGCGCCCATGTCTCATCCCATGATGTGGTGGGCCCCAGAGGAACTTGGCATATCAGAGGAGAATTCACATGTACCACCACTAATGTCATTTACGGATTGACATGTACCCGCTGTTCCATGGTGTACATCGGGGAGACAAAGAGACGCCTAGCCGATAGAATCACGGAACATCTGCGTTCCATACGCCTGAAGACAGCCGGACTACCTGTAGCTCACCACTTCAACATCGGAGATCATAATGCTGATGACCTTCAAGTATGTGTGCTGAAATCTTGCCGAGATGAGAAAGAAAGGAAGCTGATGGAGGAGAGGATAATCTTCAAACTTGGCACTCTCCACCCGGACGGGATGAACGCCACTTTCAGATCTTTCCCTAACTCACACTGAACTTTGTTGAACTTGAATATCTTTATTACGTCATAATGCTTTTTCAATTGCTTATTTTTCTTTCTGTGCGCCTCTTCTTTTCCTTTTGTTTTGCTTTCCGCGTATCTCCCCTGGAGATACGCTCTTCTAACGCTCCCTATATTTCTAATTTTCTCCTATTTTCTCACGTCACAATGGTCCAACTTTTGAGCTTTGTGACGTTTCTCTATCTCTTTTTCTCTTCTTTCGCGTACTCTCACGCGCCTTTGCATCTTGACTACCAAGCGTCGCCTATATTTTTGTTTTTGTATTTGTTGTTTATGCTTGAATCACTTCGATAAAGGGCTATGCCCGAAACGTCAGTGGAATATTCACTTCTCCGGTGTTTTTATTTATCTACCTTGTGTCCTATTCATTTTATGCACCGACGCAGAACCATTTATTTTTACATTATATATATATATATATATATACCGTATTTAAAGTTATGCTTATTTGTACTTTTTTATTTTCCCAAAGCGTCTCTGTATTATTATTTTCGCATATCATTTGGAGCAATCCTCCTTAATGTATTATTTTTTGTGGCATGATTGTTATGTTTAGTTTCCTTGACTGCTTCCCCGTTCGTTCCCCCATCTTTCATTTCTCCATCCCCTCCTTCTTCCACTATCTCCTTCTCTTTCTCCTTCCTTTGTTATACCTTCTTTCCATCCTGCAGTGATTGAAGTCAGTCTTGAGAAGAACCAACAACAGGAGACAACAGGCAGCGAAGGCGGTTGCGCATGTTGAAATTGACCAATCATCTAGATTGTATCCTGTAAATGTTGAACACTCCGCGCCATTCATGAACTCCTTGCGTTTTTTTTAATGAACAAAGTTGTGCTTCTTGTAAAAATCACAAAGGGGAGATTTGGGCATCGTTCACATGTGTCTCTCTCAGTAAGCTGGCTCAAACAAACAAGTGCTACAAGGAAGTAAACAAACATGTGTTTATTGTAATGAATTAAAGCATCATATGTTAAATTGGGCTTTACTGCAGAGGAATCATCAGACAATGATTGTTGTATGCATGTTCTTTAATGGATGATACATGCAAAAATGCACACGATGGAATATGGTGCATAGTGTTCCATGTTTACTATATTTGTTTTATTTGTCATTATCGCTTGTGGGAACAAGAAGGGCATAAGTATCTTTCCCAGAGTTTTATGACCTCCTTGCTCTCAAAAATCATTTCAAAGTCATGGCTTTAATATTGCATTGTATTATAGGAATGTACTTTGAGAGATATTGGACAAGAAGGGTAGCTGAGATTAAAGCTATCATATCTTGTGCTATGTTTTGTTTTGTTTTTTATTTTAAGTATGCGATGATTTTCACTCGGGAGGATAGTAGCAAAGGATATTTGAAATCAAAGCAATATAAATCATTTGTGCACAAATCTATGCTGCCTCCAAATGTTATGTAGTTGAAAATGGTTAGTGCTTGAAGTGGACTGAAAAAAATGTTTGGTTCATCATTATTATCCAAGAAGGGCGTTAATTCATATCATTTGGGGGGATCCAAACTGATGAAATGCTACTTGTCTACACAATTCAACACATGTAGATTTTTATTCTTCTTATATATGACATAAAATTTCATGGGATTTTGAATATCATTTACTATTTTGGAGGCCTTGATTTTAGCTGCTTTGCCTTACAATAATGGATGCAACTTAAATGGTAGAGACTGTAACATAAGCTATGTATTTGTATATAATTAATTCTTTATAGCTATTAAAACTCTAATATACATTGTAGGTATCTGTATATAGTATTAAAATAAAAGTCTTAATAAAAATCATGATAAAATATTGAGAATTGATAATTGAATTGATCTCTGGTGCTTACAGTCTGTCCATACCATGGATAGCTACTCAATACGGTTGCAAAGACTTTCAAGAAATCAACGTGCATCATCTATTGGAATGTGGGAATATTACAATAACATATTCCCTAATCCAAACCTGATTTCTACAGGCAGTGCAATAGAGTACCCAAGTGCTAACGTCATATTCGCTCGTCGTCCAGGTTACTGGTTCCAAACAACAGAGCCTACGCAACATTCATGCAAGGGGCTGGGGAAGGGCAAATTCAGTGTTTGGCAATGGTGTGATCACCACGCCAATGTTTAGCACAACATTTTATTGAACCAGCAACCTTGACAACTTGGCTAATATGACGTCACATTTCGGTACTCTATAGGGTTTTGAAATTGCCTTTGTGTTGATTTTCTTGAAAGCCTTTGCAATCGTGTTTGTAACACAGGCAGACAGGGATATGACTTCATGAGAACCCTGTACTTACTGGATGATATCCACAATTTGTTACCTTTTTCACATTAAAGGTATAGACCAGTTTTGGAAACGCCCCCCCCCCCCCCCCTCTCAAAAAATGAAACGGAAGCTCTTATTACCAATCATGTGAAAGAATATGTTTTTACTAATACGTGATGATACAAATTTTGCTGGGAAACCGCCTAATAATTGATATATTTGGTAAATTATTATATCTATCTGGACCGGATAGATATCGCATAGTCCCATATGCATCTTTCTGTGTACAGTGCTTGTAACTTTATCAAGACTGGGCCAAATTTCTGATCATTTTGATGATTCTAGAACCTTGCAGTACACACCAATACTTATATGCAAGATGATCAACCTTTTCTGATCGATTCCACAACGTTTCTTTCACAATGCAATCGCATGACCAGAACTGGTCTATACCTTTAAGGACGTTCCAGAAGAATGATTGTGTGCACTTTAGCTGCAGAGGGCCAGCTGATCATGTATTCACCAAAAACAGCACCAGTGACTCTTGGTATTGTGCATGGTGAACACATAGCCAGCTTGCCCTGCGCAACTTAAGTGTGCAAGAACATTACTGTTAAATGTCTGTGTATTGGTATTTGATTCCAAACTTGGATTTAACATAGCATGAATATGTATATCTGGGACCTTTAAGTATTTGACACAAAGCTTTATAAGCTTTCTCAAAACCAAAATGCGGACATTCTAATTTCTTATTAAATCAGAAGGAGGTTCTGAATAATAGATAGTACAATACTTAATGATTAATTAAATTATTGAGACATTTCTGTTCTTGTCTTTTAAAGTGTATTAACATTTTTTGGTTAAAAATGTTAACTTTCTCATGGACTTTAACTGCTTGTGCTCTTCAGAGTTGCTTTCAGTATAAAGTGTTTAAAAAAGGAGACAGATGTTATATTGAGTTTTAGCCTTAGAGAAGAGAAAGAAGAAGAAAACTATTCTAACAATTGTTCGTATTTGTGTACATCATATTGTGAATATATTTATGAAACTCTGTTTTATACAAAGGAATGTAGAGCTTGAATGATACTGTTTATGATTTTTTTCCCTGTCATTGTTCAGTTTGCACTATTTTCTTTTTATATTACTTGTATTCAACTAGGCTGCCAATCTGAATGATTTAATTTTCACCGATCAAAAAGCATATCTGTTGATAATTAAATGTTCTTTATAGTTAATTTGATAGAATTATTATTATTATTTTTTTTAATTTGGCTTTATATTACATATATGTTATATATGTTTCTCCAAAATTGATATTTTCATACATATACAATTATTCATCTAGTTTAAAAGTTAACAAGCTTTAATAATCAGCTTTCTTGTACAAAATGGCTATCTCTGTAAAACTGTCATTGAAATTAAAATTGACAGTAGGGGAAGGGGATGGGGTGGCAAACTAGGTGAACAGATATTATAATTCTGTATTTTTAGATCAGTTTTTGATATTGTATGTGTTCTGATGCTTTATTTATTCATTAACGTGGGGCATTGTGAGAGGACATGTGCCATAATTGTAATTACATTTCACAATTCAGGTTAAATTCTCTGTTCAATGAATATGGATAATCCATAGTCGTTAGTAGTTGACTATATTAAGCAGTCATTATCTTTTCCACGCATTGAAACCCTAAACTCCCACATTGTTTTGAGTATGTTCCATACACATTTAAAACACGAATGGACTCTTTTGTTATTAATGAATTTGTTCCTTCACACTCTGATTGTGATTGTGATTAGTCTCAGTTTAAACTGCTCTTTGTGTTAATGGACCTGAACTGTATTACTATTTTTCAGCCAGTTTCTTTTTCCTCAGCCTTATCAGTTTGGCATCATTCCATAATTGTGTATTTCACCTAGCCTGTACAGTCTTATGGAGTCCATAAGCATCACCTGCTTAAATGTGGTTGTATGATTATTCAATAAAATTGATTTACAATTCTTGCTTTAAATGATGTCTTTTAAGCAATTTTTTATTTAGTTTATTGTTGTCTTTGTTTTGCTTCATGAATGTGAATGTTAAATGTGGCATGTGAAATGGCATAAACCTTTTGCATGATTGTGCTTATATACATCCATCTGCATGTTATATCTAGAGTCATCTGTATGCAAGTGTTCACGCAAGTTGGATTATAGTATAACGCTGACCAGTACAACAATATCGGTTGCACAGGTTTTCTGAAAAATTACCTGAGGATTCCAGAGACTGCTGGAGCACGAGACCGATACTCCAAGATGATGCAGTATTTTGTATAATACCTAAATGCGAACCCCACCATGCTTACTTCAGGTCAATTCCAAGCTTTAGAGAATTATATTCACAGATTATTTTTATATTTGATGTAGAATATTATAGACATCTTATTAAAAATCTAAAAAAAAATAATACAATATACTAACTAATTTGAGGAACTTTCACAACATTTTGTTTTCCTATCGACCATAGATCAAATTTATGAAATATTAAATTTTATATAAGTTTGTTGCAGAATGACAGAATATTTTGGTCATTCTATAACAAAGCCGTTTCAAGCTATATTTTTACTATGCCACGATGCTTTTTTTTGAGATATCGAGTTTGAATGAGGCTTTATACATTAACGCACTGCACAAATTAAATATATATGCTAACATGTCACTTTCACCATTGATAAATGCAAGGTCATAACGAGTTCAACTAACGATTGACATGTGTGTTCCTAATTTCAATTTAATTGCCAATACTGCTGCTCTCCTTGGTGTATGTTAATTTAAGTTGGATTAACTCATCTTGATAACATCCACATCTCATTGACCTTTTCATGCTATCATTATTACTATTATCTTAATCTGTTGAGAGGGTGTGGTGTGTATTCATGATTGAAAGGTCTCATGCCAGATGATGTTTTTTTTTATACCACTAACATCATTGTGTTCTAATTAGCTGCTGCCCTCATCATTATCATTGTTGTCAGCTCGGACATTATCAATTCTTGATGCTCACGGTCATCTGTATTAATAGAAATGTAATACCGATAATTAACATTTTCATTGTCATCAAGTGGTCATCATCCTCGTAACCTTTATCATATTCATCATCTTCATCCTCATCATTGTTATCATCACCAGCATCACCACCACCATTAAGACCATCATCCTCATGATTTACATTGTCACCATCATTATTACAATCACCATCATCATCAGCACCACCACCACCACCACCACCATCATCATCATTGTCGCCATCATCATTAAAATCACCATCATCACCACCACCATCATCCTCATGATTTACATTGTCACCATCATTATAATCACCACCATCAGCACCACCACCACCATTATCATCTTCATCCACCATGTCGCTATCATTATCACTCACTACCATCTACAACATCACCTTTTAGGCCCCACTAGCAGTATCAAACTCTACCTAAGCTCACTCTCTAAAGGCATATTCTTCAAACTCCACATTATACTACCATCTCAATCCACCTTGTGTGTGTGTGTGTATGTGGGTGTGGGAATATCTTATTTCCTACTCTTTTCCTTAACATCTTGCCTCCTAACCCAGTTCCAGTAACACTCCACCAGAAGGAACCAGAGAACGACTTCCAACAAGACGAAGCCGGCTGCTACTGCTGAAAGCTAATCAGCTCCCAGAAATAATATTTACCAAAAAACCCCACTATTCTTGCATGTCGATAACACCCCACGTTCACGCCACTATATAAATAAATGGTAAAATTTTAAAGGTTGGTCTATACAAATGATGCTTGTGCTATATTTGGTAATAAGTGCTGCCCCTCTGTGGCAAATGGACCAAGTAGATATTTATTTTATTTTTCAACATTAACAAGTCAGATGATTAAATTCTTTTGAAAGGTTGAAACTTGCATTTTTTCCCATCTACCCAGCCTTGTATTTGTTCCTTGTCCATGCAATTATACCACATTCACAAAAATGTTTTGAATATTCTGTAGAGAAGGGCGCAAATTTCTGTCATTTTCATAAAGTTATTTATTTTGCCTTTGGCTTCAATATTTTAATTTCCAGTTAGTGAAAGTTGTCGTTTGAAATTCAAAGGAAAAAAAAGTTGATACAAAATATTGAATACTTTGGAACATCTTGGCATATCTATATTTGTATTGAAAACTAAATAATGGTTAAAGCTGTTGTGAAAAATAAATCTGTGATCACTAGCCTGGAAGTTCCCTCATATACAAGAGTTTAATAAAGCACAGTAATTCTTCTGGAATCTTGTAATACACGCACATTGTTACAATATGTTTCTTAATCACATTACAAAATGTGCTTTCTTTGATGACCATTCGATATTGCCAATCGATAAGTGTTGTTGATCTAAGGTCATCTGTTACTATCTGACCGGTTTTTTTGTTAATAGATTTGTTTTTTGAATCCCAGGAACTTCCCTTTCATAACAAAATATCACATTAGGTTCTAGGCTACATTGTTAGTATGTTTGATAACTAAATAATCAGAAGTTTGAATCTTAATATATAAAGAAATCAAATACACATATACTTTGACTTTTGAATATAAAACGTATATCCAAATAAATGCCCAATTCCCGTAATTTTGCAAAAATGTGATTGCTTTTTATAATATTTTAATTCTTCAAAAGTTATGGCTAAAAGGAACTATTTTATTGTTGGCTTAAATTAAAATCAGTCAGTCTTGACCAAAGCAAAAGACCATATGAGGTTGTCCAGACCTATACCTTGATGAATAAAACTGGGACCTAAACTTGCAGGTCGGGTTTACATTACGTCCCAATGCTCAAGTTAAGAAAAGACCTTGAACGAGTCGAAGATTGAGATTGCATCCAATATATCCATGTCTCTGCTTTTTTGCAATACAAAATCACAGAAATAAATAAAGGTGCATATGCTATGGTGTGAAGCAGTTCCTTTGAAATAATTTGTATTGTTCTCTCTTTCTCTCCATTTTTTTATGAATATATGTCAGATGTAAAAATGTATGCAAAAAGCTCTCTTTTGATCTCATATGCATTGTACATATTTCATTTTGGATATATGTTTTCAATAACAAAAACAGATGTTAGCTCTGTAATTATTTGTATTTAATATGTTACTGTACAGGAAAAATATGTGTTTATTTGTAATCTAGAGAGCGTTAATTTAGTTAGTTTATGTAAACGCATCAAGCTGTGTAAAGTGGTAGCCATGGAGATGAACAAGGATGTAAATGCTTGATGGAACACGATCAGAGAAAAATGCTTTTTGACACACAACAATGTTAGAATGCTGTTCTACGACATGCTCCACCCACAAAAGCTTCGTGGTAATTGATATCCTTCACTGACCAATTTTCGTAACTTTAACCATGCACAAATCCTACGCCTAAACCTAACCTAAAAATCTAATTGCAACCCATAAGATTGATGGATTAAAACCCAAAGCAATTGCTCCCGGAAGAGTGTTGGGTCACAGATGCCCTTATCCCTGGTAACCTTTGACCCATCCTCTAGCTGTCCATGTATTATTTTGTCAAATACAGTGAAAATCAATTTGCCTCAAATTTATCTGTAATATGCACTTTGAAACAAATAATCTTAGGTGCATAGAAATGAATTGATTGATTTTTACTTCAAGTCAGTAGTTTGAAATTGTATTGGTATATAACAGTGTGTATTAATTGCATAGGAATGATTTTAAATGAACTTTAAATCAAGAATATAATGCTAAGAGTAGATCCCCCAAGATATTGATTGTGAACCTTAATAGTCAAGTATAAATTTAACTTGACATAAGTCCAATATACACTGAAATATATCAATTAGCAAAACTTTGCAGCAATACAACTTGCTATCTTTACATAATTACTATCTTTACTATGAATTTTGTCATAAAAAAAGCACCATCTGTTTTCTTGCAAGCAGATAATTAATTTGTTGCAAAAATGATAAAATAAAACAAGTCAGTACAGGGCTGTATAGATATTATCAGCTCAATGGTGGGCATTTAAAGAATAAATGTAATTTCTAAAAAAGGATAATTCTTCTTATATAGTCGGAGAAAGTAATAGCATTTAGTGGTGTGTAAAAGTAGTGATGTAGTTCCAGTATATGTGTATTGTAGCGTCTATCGTATCCATAGCTCAAAGCTGATCACAATATTGTACTTTTTTTTTTTAGAAAAAAAAGGAAAAGGGAAGGGAAAAAGATGAATGAATTTGGAGGTATTTGGATTCAGTGTTTGTTACTGTGTGTGCCTTCTCCTCATTGTCTACTGGTAGACAGAAGGGCGTTAAGTCTGTGTGAAGATAGGTGAACTTGCGCCCTTCTGGCTCTCAGTAGAGAGCTTATTGTCAGCAATCGGTGTGATTATTGTTTGTGAAATTCCTCTTTGTGTCATATACCATAGCAAGCTTGGATGGTAAAGTTTTGCTGGAGGAAATTTGCCTGAAATGTAATTGCCAAATACAAGCTGCTTTTAGTTTTCTGTTTGAGAGAACTGAAGATTAGAATAAAATGAATTGGAGAATTAGGTATAATAGCATCATGAAATATGACTCTAATTATAAATGAATTACTGGGTATCTGTCTATTAGTACATGTACTTTACAATTATTCACAGCAAATGTAGTCTTACAACCGAAAACTTAGCACTTTTTATTTCACTCCAACTTTCTTTCATCGATTCTAAAATGTTCTCAAACAATACCTTGCTGAAAAATACTTTTTTTTCTTTAAAAATAGTAAAAGTTCACCCCCTCATGAACAGGTTGGAGTATGATCAATCTTTATCAGTGTCAATTCCCTTTCATTTTCAGTCTTGGCAGAAGCTTTAACAAAATTTATTGAAGAAAGGAGACATGAAGTTGTAAACCTTATTCATGACTTTATCCCTGCTCAAACTTAAAGAACTGTCACTTTTAGGATTCATTTTGCTTCCATATTGAAAATTGTGGAGCAGTTTCTTCATCACAACAAATCATATATAACTATATATAAATGTATCACTAAAGTACAGGACATGCCAGATAATTATACGAAAGCGAAAGTGGAGAATGCAGTGAAAGTATACCTACCTTGTTGTGTGTTTGTCGCTAAAGCGTTTCATGACTGTAATATTTGGCGGAAATAAATTATGTGAAATAAACTATTGTGTGTCAAAAGAATTACTTGGAATGTCTATCTGTGTCTTCATTTTGTGATGATTTGGATTCTGCAAGAATTAAATCTGATTGAAAGCGGTCTAGATGGGATATAAAGGAACTATTTTTGGTTGTATTATCTGACAAGAGCAAGACGGGTGTTAATTCTCATCAATATTCTACTTATCGTAATAATACAAGGCTTAACACCCTTCTGCTTATCATAGATTAGATTTGACTTGGCCTAAAGGTTGTTTCAATTATAAGAACAGTGAAACCTGTGCTAGCAATCACCTGTGTAGAAGAAAGACCACCTGTCTATAAAGACCATGGCCAATTACATAAAACTTCCCATTGATGGTTAGTTTGCTATCAATATTAACTACCATGGCAACATCACTCGATGTTTTGTTTCCTTTTGAAATAATGTCCTATTGAAACTTATACTCGACCAACCACATCTACAAAGACTACCAGCATAATATAAGACCAATTTTGATGTCTCCCTCGAGTGGTCTTTATGAACAGGTTTCACCTTATCAACACTACAGTCTGTATTTAAACACTGCTCTAGGGCAACATAAATTTTAGACTTTTTAGACTTTTAGTCATGTGACCACACACTCTGCTCGACTCCATTGATAAATGATTTGCACTCCAATCTCACAGGTGTTCCAGTTTTCAAATGAGCTCATCTCAAGATCGTAAACTCAGGCAATCAACAGAAACTGTGTAAGGAGAGATTAACTTAAAAATCGTTTTTTAATCAGCACTTTGTGTTCATACACATATCAGTATGACATTGAGATGCACATATATGCACCTTCTCCATATTTTCATAAATGTAACCAATCACACATAAAACTTAAACATTGATTAACATAAAAATGTGTACATAATTCATGAATAACTTTAAGCTGATTTTTTTTTCTCCATTCTATAGCAAAGGTTAATACTTCAAATCTTAAGCTCATATTGAGATCTAAAATTTGAAGAAATGAACTTCTATGCAATAAATGAAAATTAATTCTTTCTTCATAATCAAATAACCTTTTTCAGTAGTTTTTCTACTGACAATGAAGAAAGAACTAATTTCCAATTAAGATTAGCAATAAGATGAATGAATTCGGTGATGTATGTACTACATGTACATGTGTTACATAACATTTTCATTGACGTGGTTCTTTGTGATGTATATATATATGACTGTACACTATAATGCAATTCAATTACCAATTACTTTAAGGCGAGCAATCATAAAGAATAATACTAAGTACAAATTAAAAAAGATGGTAATATATTATTCTATGGTTTTATCTATCAGTCTATACATGTATAAACAAGTCAAAAAGATAGGAAGAAATTTTTGATGAATTCTATATCAAATTTAAAACAATCAAACAACAAACGAACAAACAAACTAGAGATAGATAGAGAGAGAGAGAGAGAGAGAGAGAGAGAGAGAGAGAATAGCAGTGAAATGTACAATGGTCATGGATTGCTTAAAATGGCAATGTGTGAGAGAGAGAGAGAGAGAGATGGGAGAAATCTAATGTGATCACAGATTTCTAAAATGGCAAATTAACTTGTCTTTTCAATGTGCAAATAAAAAGAAAGTGTGTTTGAGAAAGAGAGAGAGAGAGAGAGAGAAAAGAAAGACAGATAGAAAGGAAAATACATAAAATATGATTACACATTACATAATATGAAGTCCCAGCTAACTTTCAGTGTTGAAATACACTGCCATATATTGGAATTGTTCTATTTACAATTGCATTGCATACATTGCAATTTTCCTTTCATTTTGCAATAAAAGTTTATCTGAAGTATATCACACAACATCAATATTTTAAAACGCTAAAAATAAATACTTGATACTACCTACATGTCCAAATACTGCTCTAATCCCTTTAATGAGGGCTTGTTCAGATATGGCATGGTAAACCGCCATAAAAACAACACCACATTTTTTAAAAATGAAAATGAATGCCAACTTTGCACAACCAAGGACATGCACACAGCTCTGTGCTATAACTTATAAGATACAGAAACGTGAAGCGTATTATACGTAACATCATAATTAAAAAAACGCTGCGGTTTTGCCGCGTCATATCTGATTAAGCCTGATATGTGTTTATTAATATCACATGGGGGGTACGTGTTTCACAAAGATTTGAAGTCGAACTTAACTCTAAGTTGGACTTAAATATTATGGAGAGCTATTTGTAGCCTTATAATGAAATATATTAAAAAGTAAAATTTAAGTTTTTTTAGACTTTTCATAAATTCCACATCAAGAACATGAAATCTCCCATGATAATAGAAAATATGAATGATTTGAATCAACATTTTATGCCTTTTAGAATAACTTTAACAAAATATTTTCAAGGATGCTAATAGCGTTCCATAATTGTTTAGTCCAACTTAGAGATAAGTTCAACTTAGGATCTTTGTGAAACACCCCCATGGTGTAATAGGAATCAGCATTTTTGTTCATGTACCTAGGACGCAGCCAGTGACTACTTAAACCTAGATCCAATTCAAGAAGAACTAGCAATATCATATCATAAAAAGAATCCATACATGTCTTCTCATTATCAAAAATCCAAATCAACTGTGGATCGTAGTGACATGCATCTGACAAGTCAAAAGACTGTCCCTGATTTCAAACAAACTTGGCATTTTCTTGGTCTTAAAAGTGATCCATATGATATCCTACAATTTAAATTCTACCATTCTATGACCATTCATAATCTCGTTCAGAAAGATTTTCAATTAAAAAAATTGATGTCTTATGATATTGCAGTTTCTTTCAAAGTGGACAGCAGTTAGATAGTATAGCGTACAGACTCGCAAGCACTTTTGTATATGAGCAGTAGTGGAATAACACACAATTTTTTGTTTTAATTTCGTGCTGCTCGGATTAGAGAGGCATCATTGATGGAACGGTTGTATGATGACTTGATACACAGTTTTCTTGTACCGGTACATAAAAGGCTCAAGCAACAAAAAATGGCTACGGCCCATATGACAGACTGCCCATCCGACCGAAAGCCCGAGGACCGACAGCCCAGAAGAACGACATTATTGATCTAAACTCTAAAGTAATGGGCCTTCTAGCCACCTTTCAGAGGCTCATACGACTGATGGCCCCACGAGATCAATATTTTCCTATCAATATAGAGTGAACTTTGCAGCGAGTGTTTTCAACCTTCTCACACATTTTGGTGTATGAAATGAGTAAAATACAGAAACACTGCATGTACACCTTGCAGAATTCAAATCAAAACTGATTATCAACCCAAGTGCAAATAAGATTAACATGTAGAAAATGAATGTATTAAAAAGAGTAATGATAAGGCCTAAAACAAAGATGCTGTATTGCCCTTTGCGACAGACCCACAAATTTTGAAATCGACGGTCGACCCATGTTTTGGCACCTAAAGGGCAATACAAAATCTTTTTTTTTTAGGCCTAACTTTCTTGAATAAAAATTAAAATCTTTATCTACACAAAATTACTGACATATATTTTCTTTGTCATGAACAGATAAAAAGTAATACCTACGTTGGCCAATGGTAGGATCCAACAAATATATCATACTCATAACGCAGGAAAGTTCCATTTCATTGCAAGGGGGTGTCCATGTTCAAGCTTGGATGAGGGGTTCCTAATGTGAAAGTTATCGTCATGTCCGTAGTAGTACCATGGTAAGGAGTCCTGGTAAAGACACGCAAGAGAGAGAAAGAAAAAAAAACTGATTGTGAATTTTCTGAATTATTCTCCAAACAAGAACCATTGGAAGCATAGAAAGATACAGAGGAAATCTTTCTTGTTTTGTTTTGTTTAGAACTTGACAGAGAATATTGGAATAAAAAGGGTCCCCCAAAATCTAATGACCCTTTTAAAAACATTTTGCCACCCTACCCCTCACAAAATCACAGATTAGCCCCTGTATAGTATTGCAACAAACAATGTTTCTAATTTGTTGTCACTGAAAAAGAGAGAGAGAGAACGAGAAAGAGAGAGAGAGAGAGGAAAAAAAAGTGGAGGGAGAGGGAGACAGAGAGAGAGAGGGGAGGGAGAGAAAGAGAGAGAGAGAGAGAGAGGGGAGGGAGAGAAAGAGAGAGAGAGAGCCAGCTGCTGTGCCGTGTATCTGTGTACACGCACAAACCATCACTACACGTGTAGAAAATTCACCACATGGAAAAACTTTTAAAAAGATAAAAATTCACCTGCTTTTCAGCATTTTATATTACTGAAGTCAATATTTCACATAAACTGGCCGTGTACACGGAGAGAATTTTTTACAGTATTCATACTTTACCTAAAACGTAAGCAGCTATAAGTTTCTGATTAACCGTCAAATGTAAGTAGTCTGGAAGACGAGAACCCTTCTCTCCTTGAGTTGGCAACATCAAAGCTACGATGCACATCAGGGCTAACAGGACCACCGTTGCTCCGGGCCCAGCACGCCCTCTATTGGCTGAAAGGAGAAAGTAAGAGATATAATAACAACTGGAAATTACCTCCACTCATGTTCTAGTAGCTCTTCTGGCCCTCTTCTCAACCATACTTTTAAAGAAACTAGTAAAATGTGGAATTCCAAAGTTCTTGTTGTTTATACAGGAACATGTATTTAGTGACATGAATTCAACCACACCTGTTAATTGTAGGAAGTTTCAATTATATCCACATTCAAATTGAACAAATCAGCTATAACATAAACCTCTTCACCGAAAAATAAACACTTGACATATATTTCTTGAAATATAGGCATTCCACAGCTTTTCACCTTGCACTTTGATTCTAATTAATCATTGAATGAAGGATTGTGCACTGTTTTTAACTCTGGCAGTGACAGGTGTAAGCTGTCCCATACATTACCCTACCCTAAAAATCATATCCAAAAATAAAAAAAGTAGGTAAAACCACTCTGACCCCTTAATATTTTGCAAACAATCTGAATTATCTTTAAAATAATGGGTATATGGGATTACATAAGAATATTTGGTCCAAAGGTAGCTTTCTCATCATATTTTGATTATGAGAGCATTCGAAGAGCAAGTTTTTTTGAGGAGACATTTACTGACATATATCAAAAGAACAATAAAGCTCATGCATTATTTGTCATCTTTCCAGAACTCAACCTCTAATCTTGAGATATGTTGCTTCTAAGCTCTACACAGGGGTAATAGTGAGCACTAAAAAAAAAAAAAGTTTTTTCCCCCCCCTCAACCACGCCCCCCTTGAGTAAAAAAAGAAAGAAGAGGACTTGAGGGGTAAAAATGGCATCTAACGACAAACCCCCCTTTGAGTAAGAAAATTGGGGAAACAGGGAAGAAGAATAAAGAGAATAAGGGGAAAGTGAGAAAAATCAGGATAAAATCGAGAAAAAAAAGAAAAAAAAAAAAATTGGGGGAAAAAAAAAATCGGGAAGAAAAAAAAGAGGAAAAAATCAGGAAAAAATCAGGAAAAAAACAGGAAAAAATTGGGAAACCAATTTAAATCGGGTAATTATCAGGCCTGGATCTACACCCATTTATACCTTGAGCAAAGACGAGATTAGAGGAGGATGGAGACGAGCCTTGAGAACTGCTATCTTCGTTGTCCTGGTCGCCCCGCCCTTGAGCAGTGGCTGCTAGCAGTGCCGGGACGTCCTTACGACCTATGACCTCACGCTGTCCGTGGTGGTAGAGGTTAAGGCGGAACTTGTCTCTTTGGCCAAACCCTGTTTCACTAAGCTCTTTGATCCGAATCAGACTGTGAAGGAACAATTTTGTATGTTTTTTGGGTTACTCAGGCAAGTCCAAGTTGTTCTACACCTTAATGACTATATCAAAATGTTGGTGTATCTATAAATGGGTGTATTAAGTTAATAGCCCTACTAGAGCATGAATCTTGACGACACATGAAGTAAAATGATATTTCTGGGACCCGTTTCACAAAGCCTTTTTTCAATGACAAATTACAAAAATCAGTGACAAATCTGCTGATAGTCAATCAGAAGCAAGGATCTCAGTAGCTTATAACAAAAACTGTCATTTGTCACTGATGACAAGTTTTGTGAAACACCCCCCCCCCCCCCTGGTGTCAGTTTATTGTCATACTTCCCTAATATCTGGTAACGTACAGGAGACCCGGCCTTGACCCATTGCCTAGTGCCCACTCAGAAAGATTTATACACTCATGATATACATGTACTAGATAATGTCATCATGAAATTGATCCTAATTTTCATTTCATAACCTAAATCATTCTGCCAATCACTTTGTTACAGAATTACAATAACTATGGAACAGGGTTCGCACTAGGCAATTCATAATTCAGTGAACTAAATTAAGCCACATATAACTTGGGCCCATTTTAAGGATATATACCTAAGGCTCTAGATACATCCTATACGTAGGAAGGTACTTACATATCAACACAACAGCCAGGTCTTACAGTGCCTTCTGAGTCAACAACATTATACTTCCGAGGAGCTGTGCATAAAACTAAAATGAAGCAAATTAAAAAAAGGGATTCATGTACGATGAAGAAATTTGTTGAAGTAAGACAAGAGAAATAAATGAACATGAAACTTTTTGCTTGAATCAACATCCTATCATTATGATAGGTATAAGCTTTGATTCCCATTGTCTAGATGCTCAAGCTTGCTTGTTTCAACCCATGTCCCCTTTTGTCATTTGAGATTTGTCTATTTGAAATGATTATGATAAGATAAGAAAATATAGACAACTAAATAACAATTAGCATTCATATCAGGCAATTACAACTTTGTAATTTTGTAGTGTGTGAACAAATGGAAGTTCATCAAGAAAATTATTTTGGCACTGACCCTGTATGATGTGTGTACTGGAAAAATATCAAAATTCCAATTAACATGGAAACCCCTTATTAATATTCTAAACGAGCACTTAGGGCTGCAAGCGACTAAAGAGGACTGTTACCGGTATGTGAAAATACAGGCAGGGAGTGATAAAGGCTTCTTTTATAGGGGGGGGGGGGCACAATTAAAAAAAAACAATCTGTGACATCAAAGAAAAAAGGTGAAAAATCAAGTTTATTTCGGGTCTACAATATAAGAGGAGGGGGGGGGGGGAGGGGCATACAAACACAATAAGAGGGCACAATATTTTGAACAAAAGCATGGATGAATCAATTGTTTTTAAAGAAAGGTGCAAAAGGCATTTGAGTTCCAAAACCTTCCTGAAACTTACCCTTGAATCGAAACGGGAAATCATATGGGTTGTAGATGGTCAATACTTGCTTGTGGGATTTTCGATCATCAACGTAAAAGGCTAGCTCGGTGGGGAAAACAAAAATCGGAATCTTTCCATCTCGAAGACGAGGTTGCTGTTCTAAAGGCATATGATTGGTTAATCCTGTCCAGTTCTCTCACATCAGGCGCGATGAATCAAAATACCTGGATTTGGAAAATATATATTGGGTCTTTCATGCATTTTTTATGTTCCTTTATGTGATGTTTAAATGAACTCTTTATATACCAAACAAATAATTCACAAAATGAAGAAACACAAACAAATTAAAAGTAAAATGTAAAAGGATTTGTAAAGCGAATATAAACACATTCAATAAAAATAGTAACGTTAAGAGGATTTAAAGACGTACATGTAAACGTAATTCATAAACTTCACTTTACTTAAAAAAAAAAAAAATGATAATCAAGTTAAAATTGCGAAGTAAAATATTGAGGAGCATTTGATAATGTGATTTATAAGACCTACATGTAAATTATGAATTCTTGTTTGATATAACAATCATATAAGTCAATTTCAGGAGTCCACAGCATAACATAAACCCTCCTATTAATATTAATTAAAGATCACCTAGACTCTATGGATGTATTTTATTAAACATACTTCATAGGTGAACTTTAATTATTTTATTTGCGAAGATGAAGAAATAAAGTTATTTAGATCTGACCATGATTGTCATGGTCAAAGAAAAAAATTTGTTAATTGCAATATGTTGATCTCCTTTTGGATGTAATTATCAGCAAGTTGACTGACTCACAAGAAAAATGATGACTCAAGTGGAAAAATGAGTCATAAAAAATTGTCAACACATAAAACATAGTCTAACCTAGACCGAAAGCTTCAGTCTCTATAATCGTCGGTTGTTCCACTGAGACTACGTCTGGCTCCACTAGACCTCCGGTTATAGAGACTGAACGACTGCCTATGCCAGCCTGTGTTGAACTTATTCCGCTAGATTTTAGCCGCTAGGCCCCTCCCACAAACATGCCACGGCCGTATTGTTATGCCCCCAAAATGTCATTTTACCTCGTTCATTTCCAATTTTAAATTAGGCCTAGGCTATAATACATCGGTTCCACTTACTAACTTGATTGATATAATCCGTTTAATGGTCCCTTTTAAGGAAATTATCGGTCAAAATCGACATCCATGTTGAAAATCTTGCAAGCCGTGTTAAACTCTCGCTGCCGTCAATCTCATCCCTTCTAGTCTACGCCGAAGGCAAAATGATTATGAAGGAAAAACTGTGCGCCATCTACACGTTCGTAATGGCGTTATCACAGTTTTTCCTTCATAATCATTTTGCCTTCGGCGTAGACTAGAAGGGATGAGATTGACGGCAGCGAGAGTTTAACACGGCTTGCAAGATTTTCAACATGGATGTCGATTTTGACCGATAATTTCCTTAAAAGGGACCATTAAACGGATTATATCAATCAAGTTAGTAAGTGGAACCGATGTATTATAGCCTAGGCCTAATTTAAAATTGGAAATGAACGAGGTAAAATGACATTTTGGGGGATTTTGGGGGCATAACAATACGGCCGTGGCAAGTTTGTGGGAGGGGCCTAGCGGCTAAAATCTAGCGGAATAAGTTCAACACAGGCTGGCATAGGCAGTCGTTCAGTCTCTATAACCGGAGGTCTAGTGGAGCCAGACGTAGTCTCAGTGGAACAACCGACGATTATAGAGACTGAAGCTTTCGGTCTAAGTCTAACCTAGACAGAAATAACCGTCTGGTATGGGTCATTCTTTAATAAAACTGACATTTGTCGTCATTCCCCATATCTATATACGGAGGTCTAGTGGAGCCAGACGTAGTCTCAGTGGAACAACCGACGATATAGAGAGACTGAAGCTTTTGGTCTAGATCTATTCTAGACCTAAGTCTAACCAACAAATAACAAAACAAGAACTACAAAACAAAAAACCCATCCCCATCCAAGAAAGCAAACAAAACAAACAACAACAACAATGACCGCAAAAAAAAAACAAGTATAAACTATTAAGATAAACACACACTCAATCTCAGTCTATACAATAAAAAGCTAGAGTAGAGTCTAGAGAGCCTGACTGAGCTGAGCTGAGCTGAATTTGAACGAGAAGACAAAGCGACTTTTTACTTACGTTGAAATCAAGGTGCGGGACTAGAACAACCCAATCAAATCCAGTGTCGAGACGATTCTGTCTAATAATCACAGCTCTCTCTGGTCAAAATTTTAACTTTCTAACTCTAAACTCTAAATGTACTTGAATAAAATTGCTGGAACAATATGAACTAGACTAGTTTAAAGACATGAATGAAGGTAAAGACGAGCGCTGGGTGGCCGTGGGAACCTTTGGAGTGTGATGACGGCTAGCTGAAACATCGAAAACAAAGAGTAAAAACAAAAACAAATCATTTCGTCATCATCGAAGTGCAGTCAGGCGAGACGTCGACAGAATACGAATTAATTAAGGAAGTGCTGCAATTTGTGACAAAATGTCTGTTAGTCGACTATGGTAAGTCAGTTAGATAATTACCAATGCCTTTGAATTGAGTTTTTGAATAAATAGTAGTGTAATCAAGTCATTAGACCTAATTATAATAACAATTTTAAATGCCAGAATAATACTTTTTCTGCCGTGGTTTTGGTGCAGTCCAGTCCCAAACGTTCAAAAGTATGTTTGCTTGTTGTGTCACTCTGCATGTGTGAAAGGGGGGTGTTGGTGGTGAGAGACTGAAAGCATTAATATACACGCACGTTATCATTATTTTTGTTTATAGTACCGGAAGGCCTATGTGAATATATATATATTTTTTTGTTTAATTTTCTTTATACTCTTCGAGGGAGATCGTATGCAATTTTGTTACAAAATCCATACAATACGAATACGACTACGAGGAGTAGACTAGATCTAGATCTAGATCTACGCTGGTTCATTTTACGTGTTTGGCGGGAGGTTTTTTCATAAACCGGGAGATTGCGGGAGATTGCGAGAGAGCGGGATGAGACACCTTCCAAATGCGGGAGGGTTGACAGCCCTGTATTAAGTATTAGCCTAGATCTACTCATCTAGTATTTAGTATTATCATTTTTTTATAATTGGCTTGGCCTTGGGTTCTGGGTTGGGGGGGGGGGGGGACGTAGAACTTTAGCTTACAATTAGGGCATGCGCAAATCGTTCTTCTGATCTTGGCAAATCGCAGCCTCATTTTACTAAGTTGGCGCCGACAAGGGCCCTTCTTATTGCCTATCGCTGTTTTACCATTTACTCAATGCTATAAGATATTTGTGCAAGCTTGCGATTTTCCGTTTTTTTCGATACCTTAATTATGATATTTCAGTCAAACCCTCTAGTATTTGATATGTTTTTTTCACTTAAGTATTTCAATAGTATTCCACCTAAGTTTAAGTCTTACATTATTAAGTTTGGACAATTCTCATTTTCATCATATTTAGGTACACTCTGGAAACTTATTCTGAGATGTACATTGATTTTTCTGTGTGTGCGTCAGTTATGTGTGAAGTGCGTCACCTGTTTAAAGCAGGACGTGTCAAAATCTTTGTGGTGTGACGTAATATTACGTTTTGACTTTGCCATTGAACTTGAGTTGCGCTTTAAAAGTTAAGTAGGCCCTCCCTCACTTAAATTCGAAGCCACTCGAGTGAATCGGCCAATCAGAGCGCGTAAACTCACTGTACATACAGCGCTCAATGCGCAAATTTCTTTGTGTGGGGGGGGGGGGGGGTTGAGCTTTTAGTTTTAGCCTTAGCCAAATAGGACTATAGCATGTAACAAATCATAACTGGAGAATTAGAAATGGGAACTAGCTCTTATAGTCCAGATAAAAGATTTCAGTCTAAGATAGCCTAAAAGCCCTCTAGAGGCTGAGAGTACTGTACCGGGCGGTATGTCATGCCTAACTAGTTTTGGGGATACAATCATAAATGAGGTCAGAACATTAATTGTGTATCAGTTATCACCATGCATCTCTCAATCCATAATGAGCTGGCTATTTTTTTTTCATGTTGCAGGCGAGGGTTCTCATCGAGGTTGCCTAGCAACCAAACACTCCCAAGTTTCAGAAGAACTTGGAGACAGCCTCAGAGATGCATCATCAGCTTTAGCAAGACGGATGGAGAGATCCTCACAGTCAAACAGAGTGAGTATAATGGGTTATCCGACAAATGCTCTGATGCCAATTGATCCAGCAACATATTGCTCGAAGGTCAATTTACTACATGAAGTGACTTCCTATAGATTTAGCTTTTGATCCACGTTACACTATAGTCTACTGTCTATATCAAATCCTAACTCTAATCCTAACCCTAAGCCTAAGTCCTAACCCTAAACTTCAAGTTCAAGTTTTATTTTCACATCTGATTTAAACAAAAACACAAGTACAATTTATTTGCATATATACACAATACCAAACGTTAAAATGAAACATCTTCAATTTAAATCGTAATGTGGTGTGAAAAAACAGAGGCCAATGGCCTTCCAAGGTTATTCCCAAAGATATAACCTTATTGTAATCATAAATCTAACCCTCTATCCTTGATGATTTTAAAACCAGAGCTATCGTTGCTCTGCCAAAATGGATCACTATGAGAGGAGGGTAATTTCTATGGTACCAGACAATCCAAGGAACCTCCACCAAAATCATAAGTAATGTGCTTTTATGAAGTATACTATAGTTGACTCTATCACAAGATAATGGTCCATATTCACGAAAGTTTTAGAAGTGGCAGCAGTACCGCTTCTCCTTTGTAGTTTTGGTTCTCATACCACCATGGTTTCTTTATTTCAAACATAGAGTAGAAATGATTAACTCGGGCACCGGAAATCATACTCATTTATAGGTCAGATCATGGAACACCAAAAAAATCCTTCCGTTTTATGATACCCGATCAGTCGTAAGTAACAGGCTAGTTCGTAATTACAGTTAGGGCATGTTCAGCTAAAAGAAATGATTTGTATGTTACCCGCCATGAAAACTATCTCTAAATATTTCTAGTAATGCGTGTCCACAGAAACAGTCACAGTTGCATGTACAAATCGGGGTCATCTGTACCATCTACTAAGTTACTAACTGGCCTATTAGACCAGGGGGGTGTTTCACAAAGATCCTAAGTTGAACCTATCTCTAAGTTGGACTTAACAATTATGGAAAGCCATTAACATCTATAAAAATATGTTGTAAAAAGTTATTTTAAAAGGCATAAAATGTTGATTCAAATTCTTCATGTTTTCTATTATCAAGGAGATTTCCTGTTCTTGATGTGGAATTTATAAAACGTCTAAAATACTTGAATTATCGCTTTTGAATATACTTTATTTTAAGGCTACAAATGGCTCTCCATAATTTTTAAGTCCAACTTAGAGTTAAGTTTGACTTAAGATCTTTGTGAAACATCCCCACGTAAGGTTACCATGATGATCATCATTAAGTTTTCCTTGTAAAGATAAATCTGTAGAAAAGTCCTTGAGTGGCTGGCACTTCAATACTTTGAAATAAGTTTACATCTACTGATGATTACAAATGATTCACATGAAAATTTATTTTCTTTCATTCAATTTGACAACATATTTGACATCTGTTCAAACAATACAATTTATACGTAGGAACATTTATATAATTAAAGAACTTGTATTACAAGGAAGGCGCAAAACCCGATAAGCAGAGCTTGTAATGGATACGCTCGAATACACAAATACATACCGGTAATATACATTATAAATGGAAGAAAGGAAGAAAGGGATAGGCAAAGAGGAGAGGAGGATAGAGAGCTTGAATGTTTCTGTTTATATGTTTTTATCAATAGTGAGGAAGAAAATGGTGGAGTTTACTGGAGCCCAGAAGCAATGGAGGTATGTATAGATAGTTTATGGTTATCATTTTTAATTGAAAATTTGGGAGATTGTGAGAAAAAGAATCAACTTTATTCAATTATATCATTTAAAAGAAGGAGTATTTTTACTTGTTTTTATAATAAAATTGATTGTAAATAGAAAATAATTGTCATAATTTTTAATTTTTTCAAAATTATTTGTCTTGTTATATAAGCAAAAAAAAAAGGTCCTATTCCGAATATCACTCGGGGGGGGGGGGGGTCTAGACTAGAGGGTAGACGTACTCAAATCAAATCCAAAGAAACTCCACATTCATGTCCATTCATCCATAATGACCTTTAACCTTCATTCATATTACCTTTGACCTTCAATATCCAGTCTGGATGGGAAGAAGGCCGACCGGTCAGGACTGTCCAGCCTCTTGGCCCAAGACCAGGCGGGATTGGAGCCCCGGAGGATTGCCGACAGCTACGATGAGATCTGCATCCCGCTCTCTGACCCTATCCAAAGAGACAAATACATGAACATGTATAACAGCATCCGTATTGGAAGGATACTGGAAGACATTGATATGTTTGGTGGTGAGTATTGCAGATGCGCTGTAGTCAGAGATGGTTAAACACTAGGGGAGTGTTTCACAAAGACTATGATCAACCTTAAGTTGGACTTAAATATGGCAAGCCATTCATGCCACTAGTTGCTCTCACCATTGGTCTCTGAATTATGATATTTAGATATTTTTTCCTTCAATAATGAACTATCAATAAAGCTGAATTCTGTAGATGTGTGACCATGATTTGTACATCCCTTGAGAGACCATTGCCAGTAAATGGTGAGAGCAAACAGTGTCATGAACCGCCTGCCATAGTTAAGTCCAACTTAAAGTCGATCTTAGTCTTTGTGAAACACTCCCCAGACTGGACTCAGGAGATGTGAAGGTTGTGGGTTCAAGCCCCAGCACAGCCCCTACATCCATTGGCAAAATCCTGAGGTACACTTTGTACTCTTAATCCAAGTACATGTATAGTCAATGTTTATTCGGTAGTAAGGACATTTCTGAATGTTAAAGCAGCATCACAGCTGCATTGCTTCATACTAAGGTCAAAGGTCATTAGGTCATTAGGTCATTAGGTCATAATCCAGGAGTGCTAGGAGTGCTACACCTGACCTGACAGACATGAGCAAATCACAAGAACCCATGAGTACCGGTAGAACAAGAATGAATATATTTTGTTTCCCCTCAAGTTTAATAGTGAACTTTCTTCCTTACATTTGTCATTGAATGCTTTGACAATGATGAGAAAAGAGAGACCAAAGGCCATTTGTCATTGTACTTGCATGTATATGAATATTTCATTTTGTGTTCTGTACCTAAGCTTTCTCCCTTTCTCTCTCTCTCTCTCTCTCTCTCTCATATATCTTTCATTATTTATCTACCTATAATTCTCTCTCTCTCTCTCTCTCCCTCCCTCTCCCTCTCTCACCTTTTCTTTCGGCTGTCTTCTCTTTTCATTGCTATTATGTTCTCTAACATATATCTTTCATTATTTATCTCTTTCTTCTCACAGTGTGGTTATGCTACAAACACAGCAAGCCAGCCAAAGACATAGAGATTTCACCTCTTGTGATTGTGACAGGCCTTGTAGACAGAATAGGTAGGTTAAGCCATTTACTCCTGGAACCTGGTGGCTCTTGTATTAAGCCTATGGGAATTAAACAAGTCTGTAGTCAATAGGTTAAGCCCCAACCTGATATGAAGTGGCGAACCGCATATGTAACAACAAGAAAGACAAAAAAAAATGCAGCAAAATAAAAATGACAAAATAAAAATGCCTTTTAATCTTCACTTTTTGTGGTACTTTCTTGGAACTTAAGGCATAAAAACTCATATATGTGGCTGATTAAGGTTTGTAAGAAGAGAAGATGTTATCAATAAGTGATGCTGTATCTGTGGTAATTCTAGTTGGATTTAAAATAGTGGGATAAAACATCAATTCAAGAAAATCATATTACCGGTATGTTAGGGGTTGAATCCAACTTCATAAGATCAACATTATAATCCCCCAAGAGATAGCATTCTTTTTTTAAATTGTGTTCTTCACATGTATGTATCTTATAACACTTGAATAAGTGAGTACACATTGTGGCCTGCGTTACTTTCAGACATTTGTTATTTTTTGTAAAGAGGTGCCGCGCCACCTGTTGAGCAAAAACATACAATAAGAGATGAAACGATCTCAGAAGACTGAGGGAAACCAGAATATCACAGCTTCAGTGTGTAAACAACCCACTGTCTCTATTAAAGAGTAGTTTATTGGGAGTCCTAGTTAGATACTTCAACAATCCTCGCTTCAAATGCCTTCACTTGTGAAATAGTTTTAGATACCCCCCTGTAGTTCACTGTGTCAGTTTGTATTATATTTTGCATCAATGAAATCCTGTTCAGTGACTGGTCAACAAAGCATCATGTGACCAAACATAACATTGCTATGATGTTACCGATAAGAAGAATGTGATATACTGTGACGTCATCCATGGTATAGTGCACTATACTATACTTTTAAACTTCAAAACAGGAATAATTTTATTCCTATTGCACATTTCATCTTTCATGTTTACTTGTCAGACATGAGCACCATTGACATCATACCTGACAAGGATTTACGGCTGACTGGTCACGTGACCTGGGTCGGCAAAACATCAATAGAGGTCACCATCAACCTTGAACAGGTCAGAGGTCAAATAAATGACATGGTTTGATTACTATTTACCCGTATTGATCATCTTTTATAAGCTGCGAGAGTGGACTTTATCAAAGGGACTTTTAATAGTAGTTTTACAAGCACTGGGTTTTCCTTTTTGTTTGTGAGGCATGTGATGCATCATCTATATTATTTAAACATATTTGTGGCTTACACCCATACTGGTGTAAGCCACAAATATGTTTAAATAATTGAAATTTCTCCCAGGAAGCATTACGTTTATAAAGTTATTGTCCTATGGCGGACTAATGAATATTAATAAGTCAGAATGAATCAGGAGAGCTTGGGTATTTGTTTCTAGTTCATCGTGACTGTGCCATGGACCAGTGATGGCCTGGTGGTATAGTCGCTGCCCGGCAAGCAGTAGATACAGGTTTAAGTCCCGCTGATTAATCAATTTTATTTACTGGGTGTAAGCCACAAATATGTTTAAATAATTGAAATTTCTCCCAGGAAGCATTACGTTTATAAAATCATCAATATTAGTGGTTGAAAATGTTGAAATTAAAGGAAACTTTGATATTTCCCCACCAACCTAAATTGGATCCCTTTTGAAAATCTTTTGTAGCTGGATCATGTAATATTTGTGGGCTTTTCCTTTTAGTAGTGAAGTAAAACTTGTCAAGACTTGAGGTTAATGAACCAGTTTTTAGTAAGAGTAGTAGCAAGTTGTACTGTTCCAGTAAATAGAAGTATGGTACAAAAAACACATGGTCACATTTTGAAAATAATTGATTATTGACATAGAGGATACATGTGGAATTTGACTTGAGTATGTAAGTTCATGGTGAAGTAAATGGGTACCTGGTAGGAATTTATTCCTTGAAACGCAGCGCGCGTAACAGCTGCACTGCTAAAGCCAGGGTAATTATGCTGCATTATATACCTCACTTAAGTAATCCAGCCATCTGATTGGTCGAAATTGCATTCATAAACTTCAACTGTTCCTGTAAAATTCCCGGTAACCATGCTTAAAACATTTCAATATTTTTAATAACCATGGTTATTAAAAAAATAAGTCAGTCTCCATGGTTACCCCATAGGTTTACATGTTAAAAAATGGTTTGAGCGATGGAGGATACCATACGTGTGCGAAAAATTGGTCGGCAATTTCAATACAATTGAATCTCGATCGATCTTACCGACAATTTTATCTTGCATTGTTGACATGAAGACGAAAATAAACTCTCAAAAACAAAAAAACATCTGCCGATAGATCTTGATCTAAGTTCGTGCCACTATGCATTGCAAAAGTAAAAGAAGGGTCCGTTTCATGGAGCTTTTGCGAAGCATCCCTCACGCGGAGCCGTTTTCAATCCATTTTAATGTATATATTAGAGAAAACTGCCGAGCATGTTAACGGCGCGTGATAGCTGAGTGGTCTAAGCGTTGGTTTTCGATACACCTCTTGTTGTACGCAAGAGTTCGAATCCCGTCTTCGACAAAAATGTAAAATATTTTTTTTTTTTTTTTTTTTAGTCTATTTTTTTTTTGGCATATAAAAGTATTAATGACTGCTTTAATATTCGAGAAATAGTTGTTTTCATACGCTCTCGGGAAGGTTACAATTGGGCTATTCCCCTCGGCAAGCCTCGGGGAATAGCACAATTCTAACCTTCCCTTGAGCGTAATAAAACAACTATTTCTCTCAAAGCAGTCATTAATACTATATTATTGTAGAGTGCTTAGAGACTTCTGACAAAGTAAGTGTTAGGCGCTATATAAGCACTGTAATTATTATTATTCATGATTTTTAAAGTCATAGTACACTAACAGGAACTAGGAGATACATTAAAAAGTTGTTAATGTCTTACATGTATAGAGTACCAAAGCTGTGACATCATACAATTCTATTTTTAGAATTTCTCAATTTTTTTTCTTCATTTTCCGAAAGAGCATCAAAAATAATGTCCAAATGTCAAAAACCAGTTGAAAATGTTAAGTATTGGCTGAGATATGACCATCTGAATGAATATTGCTCTGGTTCATAACATTAGGAACCAGAGCAATATAACACTGAGCTCCAATAAGAAATCTTTTTATTTAGATGGTCATATCTCAGCCAATACTTAACCTTTTCAATTGGTTTTCAATATTTGAACGTTATTTTTTATGCTCTTTTGGAAAATGAAGAAAAAAATTGAGAAATTCTAAAAATGGATTTTTGATGACGTCATACTTCACCACTCTATAACGTCTTTCTCTTCAGATGATTGACAGCTCATATTCTAAGATCTTGGAGGCCAAGATCGTCAATGTTGCTAGGGATCCTCTCAACAAAAGGTGAAAGGTCAATTTCATTCTCTTGCAAATTAGTTCCAAACTTCTGTTTAGATAATGATATGCCATTTATTTTTGTTGTTGCAAACTAAAACCCTGGATACTGTAGGCGATGTTTACAGTCATGAAAATGTTGAAAGCATTGCATTGATTATGAAATATTGATTATAATAACCTCTAAAGCAATGATGCTGCCTGTTTGATATGACTAATATTGCTGTCTTGTAACTGTATATCATTAACACACACTTCTTCCCTTAAAGTTCAGAATAGCGAATCAAGAGAGAAAGAACAACAATTTTTGTCTTGCACCTCATCAGAGTAAATCACAAGAGTGAACAGAAAGCTGAAATTGGCCAATATAAATGGAAAATAAACGAAAAAATTGTCTAAAATATAACAGGACCTGTCAAACAATAAAAGCTTGAGTTTGTCTCTCTGGAACACCTTTCTTCAATTTATCATTCATCTCTTCTTTCTCTCGTATTCTTTCCTTTCCAGACCAGCCTTTATCAACCCATTGATTGCTGAGTCAGAGGAAGAATCTGAGGAACTGATTGCAGGCAATGCAAGGAAGGTAGCCAGACAGGAAAGATCGAAGGCCTCACTGTTGAAGACCGCCCCCGCGACCGAGGAGCGAGAAATCATACACAAAATGTTTGTGGAATCACTACCTGTAGGGTATGTATACATGTATGAGTAGTGTGGCTACTCAAGTCATGAGTTTACTAGACTCGACTCAAGTCACAGTATGAAGGGACTCAATGTATGAGTAGTGTGGCGACTTGAGTCATGAGTTTATTAGACTCGACTCAAGTCAAAGTATGAAGGGACTCAATGTATGAGTAGTGTGGTGACTTGAGTCATGAGTTTATTAGACTCGACTCAAGTCAAAGTATGAAGGGACTCAATGTATGAGTAGTGTGGCGACTCGAGTCATGAGTTTACTAGACTCTACTCGAATCAAAGTATGAAGGGACTCAATTCAAGGCTTGATCATCTGTTAATGTGACTCAACTTTGGACTTGACCCCAGGAGAAAGTTAAAGCTTATCTGTACTAGTTTACAGGAGGGATAAGACCACAGTGCAAGGTCACTGGATAGGTGTTTATCTCATCAACTCGGCTCTCAATTAACATAAGAAAAAGAGGATCATGGGGGACCAGTGGTCACTGATTAGGCATTGTTCGTTATATAGAGGGCGCAAGTAGCTACATGTAATGCAGTGGGCCTTTATTTAAGGCCTCACTTTTAAAGACTGCCAACACGACCGATGAGCGAGAGATCATACATCGGATGTTTGTTGAATCACTCGCTGTTGGGGATGTACCTGTACCAGTTTTACAACAACTTGAGTAAGCTATGTATAGAAGCTGACTAGAGGGGACTGGACTCAATCGCAGTTAGGAGAGAACTCCTGTTGACTTGTCTTAGCTCTGTGGGGCGTTTCACAAAACTTGTCATCAGTGACAAATGACAGTTTTTGTTATAAGCTACTGAAATCCTTGCTTCTGATTGGTTATCGGTAGATTTGTCACTGATTTTGTCATTTGTTATTGAAAAAAGGCTTTGTGAAACGGACCCCTGGACCTGACCTGACCTTAGACAGACAGGAGAGGGCTGTAAGAGAACAAATGTAATTAAAGGAAGATACTCAGACATATACTCTGATGACAATCTCTCTTCATCAAAGATAAAGGGTCAGGGTCTGCATTGAAAGTCGGTTTTAGGGCTAGGTTAAAGGTGAGGGTTGTTAATGTTGGGTCCAGGGTTTGACTAGGAATGCAATTAGTGTAACTGGGTGGGGGGGGGGGGGCTATTGTTACTGGAGCATGTATGTGTCCTACAACCTGAAGGAAGCTCGTTTTTGCATAGGTTGAATTGTTTAATGATTGTTATTATTTATATTTATTGGCATTTCTATAGCGCCATCTATCTAGCAATTCTATTCCGAGGCGCATTAATTATTACCCCGGCTTTAGCCTAGCTGCCATTACAGCGCTCCAGCATTTCAAGGAATTAATTCCTGCCAGGTACCGATTTACCTCACCTGGGTCGAGTGAGGCAAATAAAGATTAATGCCTTGGCTTTCATCTCCTTTTCAGGGCATCGTCATTCTCTCATCGTATCAAACCAGACAACGCTACATGGATGGATGAAACCAAACTCAAGAATGTCATCATCTGTTTCCCACAGGTAAGTAAGAATCAGTGGATCAAGTTACGTGATTGACAGAATTCGATTTGATTAGACTTAAAGATAAAGACCAGTTTTGGAAACGCCCCCCTCGCAAAAAATGAAATGGAAGCACTTATTACCAATCATGTGAAAGAACATGTTTTGCCTAATACGTGATGATACAAATTTTGCTGAGAAACCGCCTACTAATTGATATATTTGGTAAATTATTATATCTATTTGGACCTGATAGATATAACTCATGTGTCGCGCACGTGTACGTAGTCCCATATACATCTTTCTGTGTACAGTGATTGTAACTTTGCCAAGACTGGGCCAAATTTCTGATCATTTGGATGATTCCAGAACCTTGCAGTACACACCAATACTAGATGATCAACCTCTTCTGATCAATTCCACAACGTTTCTTTCACAATGCAATCACATGACCATAACTCAACTTTATCTTTAACTTAGTTTTATTTGAACAGGGTGGCTCGTACAGTAAATGAAATGGTATTCTTCTTTGGGACCTGTAATGTTGAGAGGCAGTTGGTTTTTCACACAGTACTAGTACCTATTCTACCTCAAGGTATACCCAGACATTGTGTGTCCGGACAGGTTGATTTAAATCAGTGATATGAAGAAGTTTACATGCAATACTTAATAAGCCTTTTAAGATTTATGTTAGACAATTCTATAAAAGACAAATATTTACGACGGTTAGTGCTATTTGAAGCATACTTTCCTATAACTACCAAGTCAACTAATGCAGAAGTGATTGCCTTATATTTTTGTTAAGCATCAGCACAGACACCCCATCATATTACTCTAATCAGGGACCCGTTTCACAAAGCCTTTTTTCAATGACAAATGACAAAAATCAGTGACAAATCTGCTGATAACCAATCAGAAGCGAGGATTTCAGTAGCTTATAACAAAAACTGTCATTTGTCACTGATGACAAGTTCTGTGAAATGCCCCCCTGGTAAGCTTTTGCTTCCTATGCTGCAAGCTTCTCCAGACCTTCATCATAGCTGCTGCGTACTTTTTTAATACAGTACGGAAGTGTGGTATCGTACATTCATGAAAGAGGTATATTAGTGTAAGTCAGGACCTTCTCAGTACAAGGCTGCTGCTTTATATACCACTGAGCCATCATGCCTCTTTTGAAGTGGTGTAGTAAGCTTTGAATGTGGACAAAATTTGCTAAATCTTTGTGGAAATAAAATTAAAGTGACGATGAGCTAACTCCATCAAATTTGCAGGCCAAAAAAAATGAAAAGGTTAAATTCCAACAGCATTTGAAAGTAAATACTAATTTAGAACTTTCCTAAAAAAAAAGTGGCTTGAAAATGTCTTTAAGTGGGAAACTATTAGTTGTCGAATAGACTTAAGAGCTATAGAGCCAGTAAGTAATAGTCTGATTTTCAGACCACTGTATGGAATGGTCGTACGTTTTATGCTGCGCAAAGATTCAATCAGTTTAATTTTGGCCATTACAAGAAGTGGGTTAGTTATGTAGACTAATGCTTATGTACCAGTACCCTTCACAGCTCATTTTATGTATGTTATTACCAAAGAAGAAAAAAAGCCAGTCAGTCACGCAATAGTGTCTGACAGTGAAGTCTAGCAACTAAACGGGTTTCTTTGCATAATTTGAATATTAGGACACTGCTAACGTTTAAATTTCACAGATAGTACATACATGACATATTCATAATTCCTGCAAAGTTCTACAGAATTCGATGATGGCTGCAAAAGGGACATTGTATCTTTAAGTGACTCTCTTGTAGAAATTGTTTGTTAAATGAGCATAGTTTCATGGGTTTTTTTCACAGGAGAGGAATCTATTTAACAAGATCTTTGGAGGTTTCCTGATGCGCCAAGCCCTGGAGCTAGCCTTTGCCAATGCAACTCTACACAGGTGAGTTTTATCCTCAGAATGTTGGCAATCCCATATGGGACAGCTGCATATTCTGTAATAAGTACTGTCTAACATACTTTGAGATGTCCCCATTATGTAGAGGTTTTTCCACATCAAAACCAAGATTTTAAAATTTTGTTTTGATATTTGATTAACATAAAATCTTTTAATGATTGATTCCTCTTACTGTAAACATGGAAATATTCCAGTACATTAATTTTCGCGAATTTAGCGCTAAGTTCGGTGTCCGCCAATTTTAGAACCCGCAAAAATATAAACATGACTTATTATGCATGTTCTGAACGGGCTGAATTTGGTGCAACAGGAATTTAAGAACCAGCGAATATGTTTTGGGGGACGCTCAGCGCGAAAAATGAATCGCGCGAAAATAACAGCGTTTACAGTATTCAATTTATCTGAAATTCCTGTACTGGTTGTATGTGTGTGATGTAATCACGAATTTCAAGTGAATTTTTTTCTTCTAATGTTTGTAACTGATAATTATTATCCTGTGATTCTACAAAACAAAGTGGAAATCTGCATGCTCTGTCATTTTTTGCAAACTTTGGCTTACTTAGTTTATTCTCTTTAAAAAAAATGTCTCCCCATAGCCATGGCAGGATTCGCATAGCAGCCATTGACAACATTCTCTTCCAGAAACCAGTCGAAGTGGGGTCATTCCTCTTCTTTCTGTCTGAGGTGAGTTACGATCTAAAGCAGAAACTTAGTCATTTTCAAACTACATCATTAGTAGTGGTGGTTATTTCCCTGACTGCTAAGAAAGCATAAATGCTTGTTAGTAAGCAACCAGAGGACCGACGGCTTTAGGTCCTCTCTGACGGAGATGGTAATGAGGATTAAAGCCTTACCAAAGGGCACTATAGTGCATCGACTTGGTTTCGAACCCGGGTCACCGGATTACGAGACCACTGCTCTACCAACTGAGCTATCGCGCCTCCCCATCAGTGGCCATCTGCTTTTTTAATGATATAAGCAGTTGTTATGAAAAGTATTGACAGAGAATGATCATCATTCATTTTGTGAGGATGAGGATCACTGATCATTGCATAACAAAATTATATTTTTATATGTTTTTAGGTAAAAACAATAATAACCTGTGTATAAAGCATATCACAAATTGCTATAATGTCCCCATACGCGCTTCCAAAGAAGCATGGATATTATTACAAGGAATTTCAAGGAATAAATCTTGCCAGGTACCGATTTAAACCTGGGTGGAGAGTGGCAAATGTGGATTGATATCTTGCAAATAGTTGTTAGAGTTGGACTTGGATTTGAACCCTTGGATTGAGTGAACCACTAAACCTCCACAATGGATTTTACGGGGAGGGGTCACTACATGTACTTGGTATTCAAATGAAATGCAAATGGAATGGATTGGGTCTTTTTTTTCTTCATTTAACTTTCCATCTCTCTCTTTTTTTAATTACCTATACCTCTCTTCCGCCATATCTGCTTTATTTTCTCTCTCTCTCTCTCTGTTTTGTCTTTTGAGGGGGAGGGGCAGGGACAGGTGCTCCCTCATGCCTCTCTGTAGCCATACCACTATCCAGTATATTAGCATTATTTAAGAAAGTTACTGTCACACTTATATGCTCTCTTTCTCATTTCCCAGATTGCGTATACAGAGGGATGTTACATGGAAATCAGAGTTCACTCTGAGGTCGTTGACCCCCAAACAGGAGAGCATGATACGACCAACGTCTTTCATTTTACCATTGTAACAGAGAATCCAGTACCCCTAGTCTGGCCTAAGACATATGGTGGTAAGAACTGGACCTTCGTGTTATCTTAGTTGTTGTCCTACTCTTCATATTCCTTCTCCGTCTCCTACTCCTTCTCCTCCTTGTTCTTTTTCCTTCTTCTTCTTCTTCTTCTTTTTTTTCTTATCCTTAACATTAATCTAAAATCCAATCACAACCCCAACCACAAACTAATGCCTAGAGAACATATTGTCATGTTTGATGTGTATTTATCTATTTGGGGAAAGGCTTTTTTAATCACATGCTATAGTCTTTTGGATATGTGAAAAGCATCTTGTAATCAGTATAACTACTGCACCTATCATTCCTAGCACCATCGCCATGACAAACAGTAATCTCATCTATCATTTCCATTTTCTTTTCAGAGTCCATGCTTTACCTTGACGGAAGGAGGCGGTTCCTGGAGTACAAGCGCATCAATCAAGTGACCGACACAAGTACCGTCTCCCTGACCTTCTAACTGCCAAAGACTCATTAGAGGCGTGTTTACATTGTCTTCCTAGGAGGCATGATGTGTTCAGATTGTAGAGAAGGAAATCGTGGATACCAGTACTGTGGATACCAGTACTAATGACTTTCTAACTGCCCGTAACTTGCAAATGTATGTTTGCAGCAGTCTCACAAATACATACAAAGGGATTGTGTGTTCACTCTGTGCCATTATATATCGTAATCTGGAAGGAAACATAGAAAGATACCGGTACGGTCCTGCTCTTTTCCTTATTAATATCTCAGTGCTTTTGTAGTGCACATCATTGGTGTAGCGTCTCTATGCGCTAAAGGAAGAACAATATAAAAGGGACAAAAAGGTGCCGTTAATGCCTGCATGACTGTTTAATACTCGGTCAAAATGCATTTTAAACAAGTAAATTTTAAGGAGAGGTTAAAGTTATAACTTGTGGATGCTTCCTTCATATGAGATGTGATAGTGTTCAAAATTGCAGGGGCAGCAGATTGCCAAGTCCTCCTTAGACCAGGGGGGTGTTTCATAAAGCTGTGCGTAAAGTTACGCATGACCTTACAAACGACTTATATATGAAGTGCCAGATAGGATGTCCAAAGTTTTTCCTGATGTTTTAACAAAGTGTGACTATATTTCCAATAACCTCAATTAAATTATGGCAAAAAATATACTTTGCATTAAAGAATGTTTGTTATAATAAGAATGTTAATCTACATCTGCACAGTTCAACTTTAGTTGATGCAGTTAATGATGATCGAGCATCCCATTTGGCTTTTCATATTTAAGTCATTCGTAAAGTCATGCGTTACTTTACGAACAGCTTTATGAAACATCCCCCTGGTATGTTTACACTGTCTCTCAAAAATGTGATCAGGTATAGTGTGTGTATGCTCTGTGATGATATAGTTTTATAGAAGAAAACAACGAGGTAGGATACCTGTATTGTTCTACTGTCTTGAAAACTTGGTAGGATTAAGAAGAGGCATATCTTTCTAAAACACTGTAAACTTAAGCCCTAATGTGTTGGGATTAAGAAGAGGCATATCTTTCTAAAACACTGTAAAGCCCTAATGTATTCAGACTCTGTTAGCGATATCGTTTCATGGAAGAAACAACCAGAAGTAGAATGTAGGTATGTATTAATCAGATAGCTGTAAGTGACTCTTCTAGTTGAAGTGGTATGTGATATTCAAACTCTGAATGGTGGTGTTAGTATTCACAACTCCTGAGCTCATCTTGCCCCAGGAAGCCTGCACTACTTTCTGCAGTCTACACTTGCACGACTTTGAAGGAATATTAAATGTTATAAATTATATCTGTATCAACAAAAAAACAAAAAACAAAATATTGAAGGGGAAAAGGCTTTAGGTGCTCAAATAAACTTTCAAATGTGGTAGCATGCATATCAGGAAAAAAAAGTTATTCACATTAAGATTCTATAAAAGGTTTGATAGAACATTAAATATCTGGCAGTACTGAAAGAAATAGGGGGAAAGAAGAAAAGAAGTAGAAATAGATGAAAAGCAGCTGAACATGTGAATTCAAAAAAATACTGTGATGCTGCGATTTTTATCTATAGATAAGTATCTCTCATTGCTGGTATCTTTACAAAAGTAGACATTTTAATATAAAGATAGTGTTGTGATCGCTTTATTAATGGTAGTTGGTGATGCTAAACTGGCAATTGTGAGGTTTAGTTTGTTTTATGGTATATTCATGGTATTTGATTAATGAAATGTACTTTTTAATTTGTTTTATTACTGATGTATTATATATTTCGATTGACTTCTGTTAAAAGGTTAATTTGCTAAAATGCGGAATTACGATTTATGCCAATCCCTTCCTGCTAGATGTTATGTATATTATGAAAAATAAATTATCTTATACCGTAATTCAATGAATGAAAAAAAAAATAGAATTACTGGTAAGGAAAAATTAAAAGATTTACAGATATAGCAGAGAGAGAGAGAGAGAGAGAGAGAGAGATTAATTAGGAACAACAAAACTGTAGTGCATAGTATAATGGAGTATGTCAATGATAGTATGTATTACAAGTGCTTTGAAGCCAAAATTAAAGCTGCAGTAGGCTAATTTTGTCTTGAGGATACTTATTATTCAATCTCATGCTGCATTTAAACTGGCAAGTGATTTGTTAAATAAAGATAATGTTAAATGCTGCTTGTAAGTATCGGCTTGCATGGTGATGTAGATAATGTTGATAAAATATGTAATCTTGTTTTCTATTTTTTAACTTTTAAAATGTATTAACATATATTTATGCAGTGTATTTCAATTATAAGTGGTGCCTTTTATGTTAAATACAACATATTCATTTCATGGCTGTTATACATGATTTGTACATAATACTATTGCAGTATTTATTACTTAGAACTCAAGTACACCATTAGCACCTCTACTTTATCTATTTAGTTTCTTTTACCGTGAAAAACTGGCTTGTAAGTATTCAAAGTTCATAGGCATGAATTGCAATTTTTCAATATTTATTATTGTATTTCTTGCAATGCACAAATTAAAAAGAATTTTTAAATACCTGAAGTGTGCCTGCTTGAGCAATCTAATTTATTCTGAACTGTGATATTTCTTACATTGGGAAGTTTCCTTGCACAACTTGTAGCATGTTGTAAAGTAGAAGTCATAGCAATATGATCTAAAATTGATCACATCATTTTTCTACTGCAATTAAATGAATGGATTTTCCACCCCCTGGATATATTAATATTGAATGTAATACTTATTGCCAAGTCAGGCAAGCAAATGTGTGTCAGGAGCCAAACACAATTACATTGTAAGAACGGTGAGTCAATTTGGCTGTAGTTTCTCATCAGTCACAGTGACTGTCATCAAGTCACACTCTTTAGCTTGATCAGCAGCCTAATTCTTCGGTCCGTCCATGAGTTTTTCTTCTAAGCCTGGACTGCGTCTGTATGGATACTGTACTATGCTAGACTCCGCGACTAGGATGTAGTCTTCTCTTCTCGTTGCTATGATAAGCTCAGTTTGGTTCAGGGACCCGTTTCACGAAGCCTTTTTTCAATGACAAATGACAAAAATCAATGACAAATCTGCTGATAACCAATCAGAAGCAAGGATTGCAGTAGCTTATAACAAAAACTGTCATTTGTCACTGATGACAAGTTTTGTGAAACACCACCCCCCCCCCCCCCCCTGGTCTAGTTCCTTGCCCTGAACATCTTTATCCATGCTTGGAACTGCACTTCTTCAAGAGAGGAATCTATGTTGGGGGAGTCGTAATGAGTTTACTTTGTTTTAGAGTATAAAGCCATGCTAAGAACGAAGGAAAGAAAGTGGAAACCACTACTCTTCTAAAGAGTACCTTGGACGAGAGAGAGAGAGAGAGAGATAGAGAGAGAGAAAGAGGGGGAGAGGGACTGAGAGGAGAGGGAGGGATATAGAAAACAAAGAGACAAAAACAGAATACAGAGAAACAGTGAAGGAGATCGAGAGGAAAGTATAAGGAAAGATGAAAGTATAATAGTTATAAAATATTGGATGGCTTTGAGTGTGATACAAGAATATATTGCTTGAGCTATGACAATATTGATAGAGTCGAAGATGAGTCCAATAATATTATCATTATTATCTTTATCAGGCTGACTAGCGAAATAACAAAATTTGACTTACAGTACCTTGTATATGGCTTTTTTGTATGTGATATCAATATCGAAAGTTGAAGTTCCAGGATGACTGAGCAATACGAAAACAATATTGGTCAGTCATCCGGGTACTGCGGTAAAGATATTGAATACATTGATTTATTGTACCACTTGTAAGCCTATAATCATGAATATTGTGTGTATATGCTTCTGAAAGAAAAACGAGGGAGAGAGAGAGAGAGAAAGAGGGATGGGATGAAAGAAAAAGAATTGTTTATAAAGTGTTATCTGCAGTGCATAACCCTTTGTTGGAATATAGAATTTGAGTTTAAAGTGCCATGACTTTCCCTTCTGCATTTGCAAGTATTTTTTTTGAAAATTATTTTGTACATCATGATAAGCAATTATTTTTTGTTAAAGGTGAAAACCTTGGTCTAGAAGTAAACAAGCAGCCTGCACACACACACACACACACACACACAGACTTCCATGTATCTTTAACATATATTTGTAATTGCTGCATTTTCCCTCGATTATAAAAACACATACAAAGAAAAGACAAATAAATATATTTCTATTTCAACAAACTAAACATTAAAAGAAAGAAATCTCCAATACTAGCTTTTACAAGCAAATTGAGACTTATAAAGATTTATACCCAATCATGTTTTTGTCTTATTTTGACTTTTGTTTTGTTGAAGGTTGAATAGTACCTTAAAGCTGTAAGACGAGGATAATGCAATTAAAGGAAAGGGGAAGAAATAATTAAGAAACTAACAACTGAAATTTTGTAGCATTTACTATGTATTTAACTGTACACATTGATTTATAAAATGCAGTTATCCAAATTAGACAATCGGTGAGCTAGGAAAAAGAACTGAAGGAAAAATATCAAAAGGATTGAAGAATGTTAACATCCAAACACATACTAAAAAATAATGATTCTGAAACAATGTATCTTTGTTTTATATGCCAATGTTGTGAGCATTAGATCATTTATTAGACAAAAAAATATCATCATCAAACAAACTACACATATCAGATGAATATTAAAGTACATTGAATGCACATCAACAATTAACAAGCTGCCAAAGAAAAGGCATGGATTTCATGAATTTTAGTGAAAGCCTATACTGTACGAGATGAAAAATGAAGATAAACTTTTATTTTACAAGGCATGCAGATCGTGCAGGGCAAAAGAAGTGAATAATCAAAAATATTTTGATTTCCATTATTATGTTGACTGGGAGCCTATCACAATGGATATCACATTAATCAAAGTACATTGCCATATGACATATTAGAGAACACATTCCAAATACGAGAGTTTGGGATAAAACAAACAACAAACATGACTGCAATATTGCTTTTGAAAAGTCAACCTATGGTAGTTTCATTGGCCTTTACGCCACCTCTCCTTGTGAACTGTGAGAACAATACAATGATATAATGACTGGTGTAATATATTATCATCATCATCATGATACGAGGAGAGGTAGATCCTGAAATCCGCTGTCACTTCTTCAGGGTTGGTTATGTTCTAGAGTTAACTTATTGCACATGGGCAGAGTTGGGACGGTTTTTATCATATCAAATTAACTTAATTCGAATCGCTCAGACCACCAGTGCTTATCCAGTCTCATCTTGAAGATATCGATGGAGTTCGAGTCAATTATTTCTTGAGGGAGACTATTCCAGACTATATAAATTTCACATTTCAACATAAGGGTTGCTAATTGGTAATTCTTGATTTTCATCTTGATTTGTATGCATTCTGTATATTTTGTTTTAGAATTTGAATATATCGGCCCATGGACTTCATGTTCAATGTTTTTTATCACAATAAACCAATTCAATTCAATCCAATGATTATGTAATCTGACCAATAGGGAATTGAAATCGCACTTGAGTTGAGTTTTTGGATATTTTTTTGTATAGATCCTAAGAGCTCACAAAACGCGATCATATATTTCAGTACACCTTGGTGACAATTATTAACATGGTAATAGCTAGATGCAGAGTTGTACCAGCTGATTGTGGCACACAGGAACAGATGCCACTTCAGATGACCTTGCCGAAAAGGTTCAGCAACGAGCTACACGACTCATCCCAGATGTGAAGCATCTAAGCTACGAGGACAGACTCAAAACGCTCAAACTACCATTACTAGAGTACCGTAGACAGAGGGCTGATCTTCTTCAAATATACAAAATCATGCTGGATTTGATAATGAAAATAATTGCCTGTACAGTATTTGTATAGTATTACAGCCATTGAGTTTGGGACCACACAACAATATGTAAAAATTTACCGAAATAAGAACCCTCGCAAAAATAACAGCTTTTACAGTATTTTGTTACTATTTATGAGTTATTGCACCTCAATTTCATTTGGGTTTAATCTATATTCCACAAATGCAAATCACATTCCATATATAAAAGTACTTGCTTTTTCAATAGAATACATAGTAGTAGTAGTAGCTGTCTGTCGCGAAGCGACAATGACTGCCTTCATTTTCACTTTGCAGCTGTTCTCCATACAGCTTGCTGGCCTGCAGCAGTTGTCCAAGTCTTGATTTCAATTTTTCTCCACTTAAGGTTCCGCTTGATCGTATCCTTGTAGCAAAGCCGTAGTCCACCAATCCCTCTTTCGCCAGCGGGTAGTTTCAAGAATAGAATACATACATCCATAAGATAAGCTATAGCTTATATATAACCTGTTATACAATCAATTAATGAGGACTGACTGTCATGATAAGAGTTGCCTTAGTCCTGGATCAAAGTTGTCCTGCACACAGTCTAGTGGTTTCTGTCCTCTGCTGTCTTCTGCAGTCTTCAGACTAGGCTGGGCTTGGACCAGGACCTTGCAGATGTCTACATGGCCTCGTTCTGCAGCCTGGATCGGAAGACGGGGGAAAGAAGAAACCATTACAACCCTCTCTCTCCAAAAACTGCAAAATATCCAATGGGACTATTAATCCCAATCTTAAAATAAACCCCACCCTGACCCGAACTATGGCCTTCATCCTAACCCTGGTTAAATTGTATTGATTGGACTGGGTATTCTGCATTTGAGCAACATGTAAACTTATAACCCTGTGCCCAAAATAAATATAATAGACAACCAGTTCATACATATCAGTTTCATTGTGTGAAGGACATTTACTTCTTCATAAAAACTATCAATTTGTTGGTCCAAAAAGCAATGGGGATGATTGGCCAGGGCCAAGACGATTTCAAAGGTTGACATATTTAGTGATTCTAATTGAAGTGAAATATGGCTTCATGACACCCAAGGTAGGTGATTTGGGAGGACCAAAACAATTTGTGATGGAAATAGATATGCCTTGACATATTCATTACCCTTGTTGGTACTCTTGTCAGGGAGGATTTGCCCTTGGCATTCTCTTCGTGAAGCCCTCTTTCTTTGGTATTAACGCGATATGCGCTGATGAGACTCCAGTCCGAGCGTGTGACATCATCTTACCTTATGTAGAGCTGTCTTAGCATCGCTGTCTACCAGACCAGCATCAGCTTTGGCAAGGAGGAGTTGAGATACAATGTCAAGATGGCCGCCATATGCTGCTCTGTGTAGAGGACTTGCACGCCCAGATCGGGTTAGAAGATTGGGATTTGCTCCATGCTGGAGTAATAGGGAAACAATGCCTTTGTGTCCATTGCGGCAAGCGTAATGCTGTTATGAAGATATACATGGAGGTTATTGGAAAAATGAATGATGTGTGTCACAAAGATACACAACTTATCACGAGAAGAAGCTCCAATTAAACTGCAGACTCATACATAAGATACTGGTAAACAAAACGATCTAGAGACGTAGAGTATATTTTTCTTAATGGTTAATATTACAAATTCTAATTTTGGTAATGAACAATAGTACAATACCCTTCCCCCTCTAACCAAAACTCAATACGGCAGGTCCTTAAATACTTCTCCTCATTATGCTCTCAAGCCCACCTCCTCCCAAAAATAGCCAATTGAAGATGTGATGTATTTTTCTATCTATTAAAACATTTTCATTCTTTTAAATATCAGATTAATGTTTAGTCTTGATGTATCCATAGAGGTCTACTATAGTATACCAAAAATGTTTTGTGTCCAGACAGGTTATGTATCGGGACAGTCGATTTAAATTTAAAAACAGCAATTTGAAGTAAGTTTACAAGCAATATTCATAAATCTTCCAAGACTTATGATGGCCAAGAAATTTTCTAATATTCAATGCTATTTGATGAATATTTTCCCGTAAATCCTAAGGAAAAAGAGAAAGCTTGCCTTTATGTTTGTTTAGTGTCCGAACATCCAACTCCCCACCATACTAACATGACAACACAAGAACGTTTCAATGAGTAGAGATCAAACTTACCAGAGCAGTGTACCCTGATTTATCCACAGTATTAACGTCGCATCCTGAAGAGAGTAACTTCTGAACTCCTGACAGGTCACCACTGAGGGCAGCATTCCAGATGCCTCTCTCCCAGTCCAGCTCGTCCAGGGTTTGTGTGAGGGAGGGTGTAGGGGACGGTTGAGCGCAGCATGCAGAGTCACCTTGATGGTGGTGTGTGTCACCCATGATCCACGAAGCTGTTAACCCACGTTTCTGTCAAGAAGAAAAGACAAGAAAACTAATCATTCTTCTTCTTCTTCTTTGGACCTCTTTTACAGTTGAAGATTCTTGCAGACGAATGAGTGTGTGTGTTTACGAGAGCCAGGTGTATGGTGCAATGCTATTAACATGGTGCAAGTAAAAAGTTCCCGGAGTAGTTGCGGCCTCCCGTCAGGCATTGCCGGAAGCCATTTACGGATGTGTCCTATATCTTTGACTTGTAAAGTTGTGTAAACTAATAAAATAATTAACCTCTTGCCAATCAATCATACACCAATCTTACAAATCACTGCCTAACTCACTCAGATCCTCTCTCCTAAATCTTCAACTAATATTACTAACCGAGACCTAAATCAACACACCTCACTCAGAGTAAGTCCAGTGCCAGTCTGCCTGTGTTTTATTACAAAGTATCTAGCATGTGCTTCATGCAAATTATATTCAAATACAGCACAATAGGTTTTAAGATTATTCATAAGAAAAAGGAGAAGAGAACCAATGATAAGTAAGAAGAGGAAATGAGAAGAGAACATACCACCTGTTCTAGCTTGAAGAGCAGTGGTATGTGGTGGAGATGAATGGATGAAATGAATATGCAAATGAGTGAAATGAACATGTATGGGGTAGAAGAGACTAGAGAAACAAATAATAATTGTGACAAATAAAAGTAGGGAATGAGTCTAATTTTAACTCTTACAGTTGTAATCATATGTATTGGAATGATGAAATCTAGAATAGCTTAGATCATAGATGCTCAAAGGGCTTTGGCTTAACTTTAGAATACCCCACCAAATAGGGTTTATGTATAGTAGACTACCTACTATGCAAAATGGACTTTCAAAGTCAGTTCCGCCAATCTCGAGCTCACACAGAAAACTCCTGAACTGTATCGAGAATGCCTGTGAAACGAACCAACCACTTTTCCACAAACTTGTCAAAAACCAGCGCTCCAAAGATTGCTCGGCATATGGTACAGAGTCACTAGAGTATGATGGTAGAACATATCAAGGGGATCGTGAAGTCATCGAGGGCTGGGAGAAATATTTTACAGACCTCTCCCTACCAGACCATACAGGAGATGCCTCAAGCAGCTCTGCCTTCGACATCCCTGAAAAGCCCACGTTCTCAGCACTCATGTATGCCCTCACCATAATATCTCATGACATCAAGGAAGCTACGGTACTACTAAACTGAAAAAGGACAAAGCCAGTGGTCAAGACAACATCGGCCCTGAGCACCTCAGATACATAGGAGAAGCCACCATACACCTGATCTTGCCCATCTACAACTATTACCTCTCAACTGCTCATACTTCGCAGAAGATGACAAATGGATGGATTCTTCCCTTCCACAAGGGCAAAGGAAAGGATTCCGCTATCCTAGGAACTATAGAGGGATTACCCTGACTTCAACCTTCTCCAAGCTTATCCTCAAACCAAGGCTAGAGAAGACCTCTCAAGTAGGTACTCTCAAGGCAATGGTATACCAGATGAGTTACAATTCGGGTTCCCGAAAAACCACTCCTGCATGCTCACTTCGTGCACCCTGGAACTCACAATAGAGAAGCGACCTGCCAGAAGCGACCTACATGTACCTATGTTGCTCTCCTTGATGCGGAGAAGGCATTCAACAAGGTCTGGCATGATGGCCTGTTCTACAAAGTGGACCAAACCAACATTAACATCTAAATATCATCCCTTCTAGTCTACGCCGAAGGCAAAATGATTTTATGAAGAAAAACTGTGATGACGTCATTTTGCCTTCGGCGTAGACTAGAAGGGATGATATTTAGATGACGTCATGCGCAGCGAGAGTTAAAATACGGCTTGCAAGATTTTCATCATGGATGTCGATTTTGACCCATTAATGATTTCCTGAAAATGGACCATTAAACGGATTTATTCAGTCAATTTGGTAAGTAGAACCGACTTACAATAGCCTAGGCCTAATTTAGAAAATAGAATAAATCTGATATGCCTGAGGTAAAATGAAATTTTTGGGGCATAAAAATATGGCCGTAAATGGCCATGGTGTTTGAAAGAGAATGCCGATGGTCGGTTTCCGTCTCTAAAGAGAGGAGCCGACCCTACCCAAATAAGAGGCTTAACGAACGAAAGAGATAGAAAATTCGGTCTAGAATCTAGATCTAAACAACAGGCTAAGTCAGTTGAAAAAATTGTATTTTTGTTTTACTTCATCAATTGTCTCCGACTCTAGAATCTAACTCTTGAAGCCACACTGTTCTACTTATACTACTTGCTCCCTCTACATAGAAAATAATGCCTAATCGGTGACCATTGGTCCCCCATGATCCTCTTTTTCTTATGTTAATTGAGAGCTGAGTTGATGAGATAACCACCTGTCCAGTGACCTTGCAGGGTGGTTTAATCCCTCCTATAAAGTAGTACAGATAAGCTTTAATGATTTTGAGTGAAATCAGTTGAGTTTTGTACAGTGCCCAGAGTGGTGTTTGAAATGTTGAGAATCAGACAATAGGCCAGGGCCCAGCCCCGTCTTACAAAGTCAAAGAGTTGATATTAATCGCAACTTGGCTTAATTGCAGAATACCCTACCATATCGTTAGTCTTCATATATTAGCCATAGATATAGATTTTGATTTTATTATTTGCAATAACGGTGATACAGGTATTGAAGATTGTATAATGCAAGTGTTTGAATTCATTTGGTGGATGAAAAGTTGAATTCTACACCGTTTTGTGCGTCATTGCAGCGCTGAATTTGGTGTGTTTGTTGCTAATTTGTGACAAATTTAGATGGCTTTCCTGATGGTATTTCATGCAAAATGTCTGTTATATTAATAAGCACAGATTCTTGTCCTTACCTTTGTCTTGTTTAGTGTCTGTTATAGATATTTAATAGATGAATTACTTGAATTCTAAGCACATTTCAGTAATACAAAATGTCCAGCCCGTTCACAGTCCCACACACTTATTTGTTTGTACCCTGTGCCCTCTCTTACACTGCTAGTCTGCTTTTAAAGACCCTATTAGATATTTTAAACAACAAGTAATGTCTCGTTCTAAAAATACAAAAGAAAAATAATAGTTTCATGCTTTTTTAATCAACAAGTGATGTCTCGTTCTAAAAATACAAAAGAAAAATAATAGTTTTGTGCTTATAATAGTGGAATGTCTTGTGCTAAAAATACAAAAGAAAAAAAATGTTTTGTGCTTAGACTAGCCTAGTATTGGTGGGTGGTCAATGGTCGTTGGTCGTTGGCCTCTTTTTTAATATTTGTGAGTCCTTGGTCGATGGTCGTTGGCTTCTTTTTTAATAGCGAGTCTTTGGTCGATGGTCGTTGGTCGTTGGCTTCTTTTTTAATATTTGTGAGTCCTTGGTCGATGGTCGTTGGCTCTTTTAAACAAAATATGCCTCACTATTTGGTCGATGGTCGTTGGTCTCTTTTTCTAATATTTGTCAGACTGTTGGTCAATGGTCGTTGGACTCTTCCATTAAATAGTATTTGGTCGATGGTCGTTGGTTTCAATTTCTAATATATTTGTCAGGCTGTTGGTCGATGGTCGTTGGACTCTTACATTCAGTAGTATTTGGTCGATGGTTGTTGGTATTTGGCTTCTAGACCTAGACTCTAGTTCTATATTTCTAATATTTGTCAGACTGTTAGTTCTAATTCTGTAAAACCGTGGTAGGGTATTCTGCAATTGTTCCCGCAACTTATTTACGATTGACAATCACAGTTTAATCTACATAACAAGAGATTAACCCCAGCTCAGGAAGCTCCTAGAGTCCTACGCCGACGCCGTGGGGGTAGGACTCTAACGTTAGTAGTAGCCCTATAGGAGACTGCACACATGCGATTGATTTTGATCGCTCTTTGTTTTGTAATGTAAACTAGCCTTGCCTAAATTAAGCCTACACCACACATAGATCTAGCTGTGTAGGCCCTACCGGTAAAAAGTTATGTATCATACCTTACATGAAGATTAACTGTTGGCTTAACCGTTCAAGACTATCTCGGAAAAGATTCCGTGGCCTCGATCCAGATCGTCGCGCGTCCAATGCAGTGCCAATGGACTGTGTGCTGCCAGCTACGACGCTTTGGGAATTATAAATTTTGACGATGTTGGCAAATGTTGACGATGTTGGCAATTGCTGACGATGTTGGAAGTTCGATGTCACTGTGTTTTTTTGTAATAAATTAAAAAAATATATACAATGGTATCAACTATAAGTAGAATTTTTTAAAGACTTATTCTATCTGCATGTCACCTATTTTCCTCTTAAGAACTCCCCCCCTGTCCGTTTTGTTTATACTACAAATAACTAAATAATAATAATAATAATAATAATAATAATAGTGGGTTCTTGTATAGCGCTCATGTCAGTCAGATTTGACCCTCCTGGGGCTCCCGATTATTACCCTGGCTTTCGCTTTATCCTATATCTATATCCTATAGCCTATACTTGCTATACATTTTTTTTTTAAGAGAGAGAAGAAAAAAATGCTCTCCTAAAAGGAAGCATTGAAGTATAACATCTTTGGCTCTTAATATGAATATTAACAAAGAATGATAGGGTCATTTTAATATATTTTCATTATTTCACAGCTGGCCCCGACAGCGTACCCAATTGCGTTTGCGCCCAAATCTTAAACATTTGAATTTCACGCACTATAATTCCCATTTCCCAACATTATTTTGAAGTAACTAGAAGTTGTTTTCCTCTCTTGAAATGACACTTCAGCCCAGCCTTTTCTTTTTCTGTAAGTGCTTGTCCTCCCACACAAGGAGAAAGAGCATGTGACCCTGCATAAAGGATAATACATTCTAAGAATTCGTCCATTGTTGCTATGTCAGTAAGCTAATAAGAACCACTTTGGTAATTAATGAGTAACAGAAATGTTCCCTATTGAAATAGAATACTGAATCAATCCGTTTTGTGTTGTATAAGCCTCGGTCACAAATGCCATTACGAACTGCTACGAACACCATACGAACGATTTTCAGACAATGGAAATTCGGGAAGACTATGGAAAAACAAGAAGATTCGTATGAAATTATCGTTCGTACGAACCTTTGTGACCGTAGCATTACTTAGCCGGATTTGGTATTGTATTCAAGTCCTTGGTGCTAGTTGTTATATTCATAGAAGAAAAAAAATACAGAAAAACATCATTTTATGTAAACAAATTCCTAAATTGAAACCATTTTGTTGTGAATTTATTATTTCTACAATTCGGATCTGCAATATACTTTTCGTTTTTGAAGTAATTTATAATCGAAACTCTAATATTATCAAAATCGGGCAATATTGTTTCTTTATTTTGCAAGTTGTTATATTTATAGAAAGAAAAAAAATACAGAAAAACATCATTTTATGTAAACAAATTCCTGAATTGAAACCATTTTGTTGTGAATTTATTATTTCTACAATTCGGATCTGCAATATACTTTTTGTTTTTGAAGTAATTTATAATCGAAACTCTAATATTATCAAAATCGGGCAATTGTTTCTTTATTTTGCAATTATACACCATCTGTCGCACCACAATCAGTATACAATTCAATGCATAATTATTTGAACCACTTAAACCAAATAATTTATCTTGTAATGAAAATGTTAATTTATTTCCGGTTCCAGTATAAATCCAGTGCTCCAACCTATCCTAAATATGTTTAACATGCGTACAATCACATAGCAGATGTATAACTGTTTCAATCTGTTCATTACAAAATGTGCATTCTTTTCTTGGGACTAAATTCATTTTAAACAGTAGATCGTTCGTATATAATATGCGTTGCAAAACTTTAAACTGAAACCATCGTAAGCCCACATCAATGGTGCAATTAAATCCAATAGTATAGTATTAATGACTGCTTTGAGAGAAATAGTTGTTTTTATACGCTCAAGGGAAGGTTAGAATTGTGCTATTGACCGAGGCGTGCCGAGGGCAATAGCCCAATTGTAACCTTCAATCAGAGGGCTGGATTACTTAAGTGAGGTATATAAAACAATATGTTTCCCAACTCTTATCATTCAGGTCAAAAATGCATTTCCACTTAAGAAAACTTTTACATAGTCCTTTTCTTCTCTTTAATAAAATTGCATAGATATGTGAACAACCTTTAATACGTTTCATAACAAATGCCATTGTATCTGGGAAAAGAGGTTGTGGCACCTTGTTAAAAATACTACAATAATTGTTAAACCCTTGTCTAATTGCGTGGCATAATCCACGATAAAAAAGAAAATTTATTTGAATATTATACGTTTCTTGGAAATGCTCCAGAGAGAAAAACAAAATCACAATTTGTCTCTAAACTATCGTTGACAAAACGAACTCCTTTTTTACACAATTTTATACTATATATTGAGCTATTACCTATTTTAATGTACTATATTAAGCCATGAACATTTCTTTCCAAAAAAGGTTCTTTGTTCTTTGTTTTACCTGCCAGTTCCCGAAAATAATTGTTTCCCATATTTATTTATTTATTTATTTATTTGAAAATATTTATACAGGATGACAATATCAACCAAGGCTGTTTTTCATATTGGTCCTGTATATACATACATGGTAAAATACAAACAATGAAATACAAAATATCAATGAAATACAAATATCATTGAAATATGCAAAACATGAATAGGGCCTAGATTACATGGATATTGAATAATATAACATTTTATAAAATAACTAGCGACTAGACACATAGATTTACATTCAAAGATTTACCCAGAATCACAAAAAGAATGATTTGAAACAAAGTAAGAAAAAACAAAAAACTAACAAACTTGTATTTATTAAAGTGGGTAAAAAGATATATACACACATCCATGAAGATATTGGTTGTTTAGAACATTAATGAAAGTACAATCTTTTATGAAGGTATTTAAATGAAGAAATAAATGTAGAATTCTGTAAGTTAATAGGTAATGAGTTCCAGATAACTCCTCCTGAGTACATAAGACTTTTTGGTAATAGGTTTTGGTAATATATTTTGTTTTGTCAGCGGCTCTAGTATTTAAGTTATGTCTATCGCAGACCATTTCAATAGTCATAGTTGGATGTAATTATACGTGCTGCTCTCTTTTGTAACCTTAAGAGTAACTCTTTATTTTGCCTTGAGCAATTTCCCCAGACTGTGCATGAATAGTCAATACATGGTAGAATAATTGTATTATACATGAGCTTTAAGGATTTGGCATCTAAATATTGGGACATATTACGTAATGAGAACAGTTTTATAAAAATCAACCTGGTAAGTCTTTTAACATGAATTTCTCAAGTAAGGTGTTCATCAATTTCCACCCCTAAATATTTAAAATTATGAACCTGTTCCATTTTCGTTCCATCCATGTATATATTCAAATTATATGCTTAACGTGTACTTAAAAGCATAATTTTAGTCTTTTTAGCATTAACTTTTAAATTATTCTGATTATACCATTGTAGGGATTTATTTTGAACTTCTGAAACTCCCCCTCATATCCATGATTCATCCCTTTCATATTAATAGGTCATCCCTCATTCACATTCACCCTTTTCATCCACCATCCTTTCATCTGTCTATCTCTCTCTCTCTCATTGGTTTCAATGTTCACCTGATGCAGTCAAGCTTATACCCTCCCATGCCATAAGTATTGCAACATAGACACACACATTACACAGGAGACAAATAATTACATGAAAATGAGTGCTGTTTTAATGAATATGTAGTGCATCATTTTTTATCATACTATCAGGCACATTTTATTGATATATCAATAGTCATTTTTCATGTAAGATTCACGAGTCTCTAGTATTTTGTTGGATATCCTCGCCTTCTAATGATGGCGCGCATCCTTCTTGGCATCGTCGCGTAGAGTCCTTGCAATCTTTCTTGGGTGATGCTACCCCAGGCCCTGAAGATAGAGCGGACCAAACCTTCCCTCGTGGTTGGTCGGTCTTTGGTGTTGGCTCTCTTGATGTCATCCCACAGATTCTCTATCGGGTTAGCATCTGGTGATTGCGCCGGCCACTGCACCCTGTTGACGCCAGTTTCGTCATACCATTGGTCCATCCTGGCTGCCCTGTGTGCCGGTGCGTTGTCATCCTGGAAGACGAACGGGTGTTGCGCGTTGCCAAAGATGTTAGCAATGGATGGAAACAAGTGGGCGTCCAGAATATCTCGATATTTGGCGTTATCAATGTTCCCATCTACACAAATTTAACCACAAATTTAACGAATTTCATCATGTTGCAATACTTATGGCATGGGAGGGTAGTATAATTTACATATACTATGAATATTCAATATATACCCTTTGTTTATGTTTGAATATTCAAGAGTACTTTGTGATGCTGATTTATACTTGTATGGGACTATATGAATATTTATTGGTTTCTTCTACTTTGCATGGAATGTATGTGGAATGCTACATAGAATGCTGTAATGCTTTTATACATTAAAACCTGGTCAGTTAGCCAGTAGTTATCAATCCTAGAACATGTCTGCTGGGCTGCCTCTGTGTTAAGAGTGCTAGGAATTACTGTTAGAACCGCAACCCTACACCATCTATGTATTGAATTAACATCATTTTGTAACAATATGGTTAGTTCATCAATATTCTTATGAGAAGAATATATAACGACATCATCAGCAAACATATTACAGGTACATGTCCGCAATTAAGACTGAGCTATATCATTAATAAAAAGTAAAAATAAAATTGGTCCGAGGACACTCCCTTGAGGTATTCCATTTGATAATGTTTTTTGAGTTTGAGAGTATACCATGACAGAAAACCATTTGTCTCCTTTCAAACAAATAACTACTAAACCATTTTAACTGTTCATCCTTTATACCATAACATTGTAGTTTCTTAAGTAATAATTCATGGTCAATAGTTGAATCAAAACATTTGGAAATATCTAAAAAGCACGCAGCTACTAATTCTTTTTCATTAAAAGATTCCAGCCAATCATCTATAGTTCTATGAATACATGTATTGGTTGAATGGTTGGGTAGAAAAGCTGATTGATCAATAGAAATCAATTCATTCATGCGAAGATAAATCAATAATTGTTTTTGAATGACTTTCTCTAAAATTTTAATTACATGACAGGTTACAGATATTGGTCTATAGTTGGTTGGATCATCTTTTTTCCCCTTACCTTTATAAATCGGTGTTACTTTGGATATTTTCCAATCAGACGGAACTGAGCCATTTCTTAGACTTGCATTATATAGTAAAACCAATGATTTAGATAGAACTGATGCTCCAATACAGAGCAATAATATTTAGAATCTACATTAAATAGGTCAAGATTGCTTACATTTCCTAATTTGCATATCAATTCATAAACAACACTTTCCTTTAGTCTTTGAAATTCAAAACTATAAACACATTCTGGATGTTTCCAGCTAAAATCATCATTTTTAGGCTTATTCATTTTTCCAACTGACGCAAACAAATTGTTCAATTTATCAGCACTTAATTCATTAGGCAATACATCATTTTTACGTTTCCTACCGTTGATCTTATTCAGCTCACGCCATATTTTTTTAATATCTTTTTTACAATCTCGAATAACATCCTTGGTATAATCCCTCTTATTATCACGTCTTAATTTAGTCATACGGTTTCTTATGCATTTATAGTCTTTCTTTCATACCTGGGTCAATATCAGATTTCCTCTTTAGAAAATCTCTTTTATAAATCAATTGGACTAATTCTTTTGAAATCCAGGGACAATATCTTTGTTACATACGCATAGTTTTAAGAGGTGCATGTTTATCACATACCTCAGTAAAAGTTGATTTCCATTTAAACCATTTTTCATCAATATTATACATATCATCTACAAAATCAAGATTACTGGTATCAAAACTTCTTGCTAAGTCCTGTAAAAAATCATCTCTATTAAATCGTTGATAATCACGAAATGTAACCTCTTTGTGATTATTATGTTTAGTCATTGAAAAATTTATGCATGTATAGATGAGATAATGGTCACTTAATGAAATCTTTGCAACATTGGTGACAGCATGTCTTTCAGGTATCGTAGTTAAAATATGATCTAAACATTTTGAAGAATTGCTTGTAACCCTAGTAGGCTTCAACACTAATTGTGTCATGAGAAATAAGTTTTCAATCAAATTAATTGGACTATTACATAAATTATGATCTAAGATGTA